>RWGZ01000796.1:0-95934 GCA_009725065.1 Utricularia reniformis | reverse complement strand
TGTTATGGTCCCTTTTTAGGGGGTACCAACAGTCGTCCGGTTCGTTCGATAAACGAACTCGGTTATGATTTCTTTAAAATGTGGAAGACGATTAAAAGCTAAAAACCAAAATGAAGACACGGCAATATATAGTGGAAACCCCGTGAATTGGGGTGAAAACCACTCGACTAAGAGCTGATTATGCTCTTAGCCCGCTCACTAATAAAATAAATCAAAGTTCATACAAGACAAGTTAATGAAAAGGACGAGGTAAAGAAAGCAAGAAGAATCCGGCAGAGTAACAGCCTGTTCTTCTGCGTCCAAAGGGTCCTGTCTTTTTCTTCGTCTTGCCCTGTATTTATAGAGTTGCCGACGAGTGTAATCCACGTCCTGTAACCGCCTCTGACAAGTTTGTTAGAGGTTGTTATCGCATGATGTAAAACGAGGCTGGGACCGATGCGTGGTATGCGTGATTGGGCCCGAAGCATGATAAACGTGACAGGGCCCGAAGCGTGGAACGCGTGAGCCTGTAACCGTTTTGTAACTGTTCGGACCGAACCCCGGAGCCAGCTGGCAGATAACGCTTTTATTTACTAAGGTTATCTTCGGTCCTATGTGTTGAACATCGGGCCGCTCTTCGTGAAGGCGTAAGTGGGCTGTAAGTGTTCGTTTTGATTATTTAAGTCGGCCCAAATACTATCGGGCTTCACCCATTACAGGGTACCCGGTCCTAGAGTTCTCATCACTAGCCCCTCGGGTTTGATTGCCAATCGCAGAGGTGATACAAGGCCGATCACATGATGTATATACATTCATGGGAACTGGGGACCGTACCTGTAGATAGTGAGAGTCCAGGGGACCGATCTTTGCCTTAGTGCAGGGGTCGTTATGCTTAAAATTTGCTAACATAGGTTTAAATTACCTTTTTACCCTTGAAATCCTTTAAATATTAATATCTTGGCCCGCGCCTCTTCATATTCGAAAAGTTCAAGAGGCGTGATGAGTGCAGTTCGTACTGTCACAGTTTTGGACAGTATTACGTGGCAGCGCACTATTGGTTGGGAGATTAATATTTAAATCGGGGTTCTGGGCACTATTTCTTCTCATTGTCATTTTCGTGAGAAAAATTTGCCGTCAAGCTCTGTGCTCTCAATCGCTATTTCGTCGAACCGCCTTTTCAATCTTTTCTTTCTATGGTAAACGCTTATGGCTCCTAACAAAACGCGTTATCCCTCTATGTCTGAGTTGGACATTGAGGAATTTAGGTCTAGGTTTTCAATCCCAGCACATTACTCTATCTGGAAGAGACGGGAAGATGTTCCCTGTTTCCTTCCGGCGGAGATGAATGTGCCGGCATCAGCCCTTCCGGTTAGTTACGCCTCCCTTAAGTGCGGGCTTCGCTTTCCGCTACATCCCTTTGTAGCGGCCGTACTTAAGGAGATTCATTGCCCTACTTTTGCATTGTTCCCGGGCAGTTATGTGTATATTATAGCGTTTATCTTTTATTGTCACCAACAGCGTCGGGCCCCAACCTTAGAACGTTTCTTTAATCTGTTCTTGGTTGGGTCCCGAAAGGGGAAAGGTCTGTTGGGGTGTCGTAAGTTGTACTATATAGCGGTGCGCACCAAGGAGTGCGNGACATATGTACCTAGATCATCATGATCTTTAGCTAATTCTATGTATTTAATCTTGCTTGAACGTTGAAGTAAATTAAGCTTTTGTTCATTATCATTCTTCATCTCCTTCCCATTCAACATGGTATCGGAGCATTAGGTTCCTCTATGGATCTTGATATCCTCAATACCCCATCTGTTCCTTCGTCAATCCGGGATGCAACATCAGACATCATCCTTAACTTCCCAGAACCAATCTCTTCTTATCAAACACCCCCTCAAACTAACACAAATTCGAATTCAATGCTATACTTGCAAGGAGCCGATCATCAACATGTCCCATTCGTTGCAACACGACTAACTGGACTCAATTATTATGCTTGGAGAAGAGCAGCACGTGTAGCATTAAGATCAAAGAAAAAATTGTGCTTTGTTGATGGCAACACACCCACTCCAGCACCTAATGATCCCATGTATGAAACTTGGAAACAAGTGGACTACATGGTACTTTCTTGTATCCTTAATTCTATATCTCCGGAAATGATTGAAGCTTACACTCATGCCGCATCCGCAAGAGAGATCTGGAAGAGTCTTGAACACAGATACGAACAGAATAGCGCCACTCTAGTGTTTGAAATTCAGAGAGAATTATTCAACATATCACATGGGCATATGGGAATCCAAGAATACCACACAAAGATATGCTCACTTTGGCAAGATCTTATGGATATTTCACCTCCAATGACATGCAACTGCGGCCATGAAATCTCGAAGAAAGTTTGTAAGTGTTGAGTGCGGCATTCCTTGGCATCCATGTGCGGATTGAACAAAGTAAGTCTTTTCCTCATGGGTTTGAACGCTGAGTATGATATCACAAGAAGTCAAATTTTCGTAATGAAGCCAAGACCAAACTTTGATGAGATATTTTGCATCATACTCAATGTAGAAACACAGAACAAGGGAAGAGAAGTGCGCTTCACCTCCCGAAATACTCAGAGAGCTATGATAACAAGACAACTCTCACCCAATACTACTCCGATGTCCGAGAGTTATGATGTGCAGCATCTGATCCAAAAGCATAAGTATGCTGCTATCCCTCCACATGAAGGCTTGCTTGGGAAAACACCTCTCAATGCCCATGGAAGGCCAAATCCAAAAACCAAAGAAAAGAAAAGTTGCTCAACTTGTCGGCTAGATGGACACACTTCAGACACTTGCTTTCTAGTGCATGGCGTTGCAGACTGGTTCAAGCAAAAATATGGAGATAAATGGAAAGAAATATGAGATGCACAACTAAGAAAAATTGAAGAAAAACGTCATGCAAATGTCACTACCACTACTACAAAGGAAAGCTTTGAGAGTCATCCAACAAACATCGTTTATTTTGCAGGTACATCCTATACTTCCACTATTTCATATCGTTCTGCAAAATTTCAGCACTCATGGGTAGTAGACACTCGAGTCTCAACCCACATATGCTCCCACCTTGATCTCTTTCTGAATCTATCCCCAACATTTGGGAACACCTCTGTTTTACTTCCAAACGGATATAAAATTCCACCTCAAAGGAAATGTTCAGCTCACTCAACAAGTTGTGCTCCAAGACGTATTGTTTTTGCCTCATTTTCAGCACAACTTAATTTCTGTTAGCAAATTAACTAACGATTCTAAACTAATTGCTCTCTTCAATGATTCCATTTTCTCTCTTCAGGACCAGGGGACTAACAATATGCTGGCCACTGGATCTGCAACTGGGGGGCTTTACATTTTGACTTTTGCCGAACCTCCATCTTTTGCTCCAAGAATTGCATCCTTTTCTGATGACATTAAAAACACTTGTAATGTTTTTACGACTCTTAATGATGCATCAATAGTCCTTTGGCATCTGCGTTTTGGACACGCCCCCCTTACAACACTTTATCGCTTAAAACTTATCACCAAACTACCTGAAAATTCGACAACTCCTTGTGATATCTGTCATTATTCTAAACAACACAAACAACATTTCCCTCTATCAATATCTCACGCTACAAAACCTTTCGAATTAATCCATTTAGACGTATGGGGACCTTTTAATACCCCAACTCTTACTGGCACCCGTTCTTTTCTCACAATCCTCGATGATCATACACGGACCACTTGGACATTTCTTCTCCAAGCCAAGTTTGATGTACCCATGCTTTTAAAACACTTATTCTCTTTAATTAACACTCAATTCCAAGCCAAAGTCCAAACAATTCGTTCGGACAATGGAACATAGTTCCTTAACAAAGAGTTGAAATCCTTCTTCCTTGAACATGAAATCTTCCATCAAACGAGTTGCTTTGAGACTCCCGAACAAAACGATCGAGTTGAGCGCAAACATCGCCATTTCCTTGAAATCACCACTAGGCTACTTTATCAATCTGGGGGCCCGATTTTCCTTTGGGGAGAAGCTCTTCTTATGGCCACATTCATTATCAATCGTCTCCCTTCATCAATCCTTAACTGGCGAACTCCCTATGAAACCCTCTTCAATTCCCCTCCATCATATTCTCTTCTCAAACCATTTGGTTGTTTGGCATATTGTAACACACTCGCAAGTCAGCGGGATAAATTTAGCCCATGGTCCCTCTACACCATTTTCATCAGCTATGAACCAGGAAAGAAAGGCTACAAGCTTTACAATCCAGTGACTCGTTCCGTTATTGTTTCTAGAGACGTCATGTTCTTCGAGCATGTCTTTCCGTAGCCCTTCTTTCTCCAAAACACTTCCCTTACCTTTGATACTACTAAATTCGACTATATGTTTCCCCTAATTGATTTCACTGAATTTCCCACATCTGACCACCCATCAGTTGCACCAATTGTTCCTAACCATGATCAATTGTTCCTAACCATAATCTATGTTTCCCCTAATCGACTCTATGTTTCCCCAAATTCTTCAATCGCTCCAACTCCTGAAATTGCTCCTAACCATGATCCTCCCTCTGCGCTTAATGAATCACCTCCGTCTTCCCTACATGAAAAACTTCCGTTACATCGTAGCACACGTGTTACCAACCCCCCTCCATACCTTGATGATTATGTCTCTTTCCTCCGCAATCATCCCATTTCTACAATATCGAGTACCTCTCCTTCTATACTCCATGAGCCACGAAATTATGCAGAGACGAATGAAATATTGGATTGGCGCAAAGCAATGCATGATGAAATTGCGGCTCTCCAAGCAAATGACACGTGGGAACTTACGTCACTTCCACCGGGTAAAAATGCTATTGGGAGTCGATGGGTTTATAAATTAAAGCTCCACCCAGACGGTAGCATTGCACGCTACAAAGCTCGCTTAGTGGCTAAAGGTTACTCGCAGTGTGAGGGCGAGGATTATACAGATAGTTTCTCTCCGGTGACTCGCATGGTAACCATCTGAATGGTCATTGCCATTGCCGCTGCCTATTCTTGGCCCTTGCATCAAGTAGATATCAACAATGCGTTTCTTCATGGCTTTCTCGACGAAGACCTTTATATGTTACCCCTGATGGATTGGAAGTCCCAGCCAACGCCGTTTGCCATTTAAAGAAATCCCTCTATTGTCTAAAACAATCGTCTCGACAATGGAATGTTGAGTTGACTAAGAAGTTATTGTCACTTCAATTTCTACAGTCGCCCCATGATCCATGTATGTTTCTTCGGAAAATTGATGGACATACTCTTATTATTCTTGTGTATGTGGATGATTTGTTACTCACAGGATCCTCACCTTCACAAATTCTAGAGATCAAGGCGGCTCTTCATACTGCTTTTACTATTAAGGATCTCGGTGAAGCCACATATTACTTGGGGTTGGAAATTACTCGTACATCTACTGGTATTTTATTTAATCAACGGAAATTTATTATGGATATCATCACTGAAGCAGGGCTTCAGGATGCTAAACCATTTGTTCTCCCTCTTAATGGAGGTTTCAAATTCTCTACATATCATGGTCCACCCTTGGCTGCTGCTAAACCATACATGCGACACGTTGAACGCCTCCTGTATTTATAATTTTCTCGTCCTGCTGTGTCCTTCGCTTCTCAGCTTCTTAGCCAGTATCTTCAGGCACCATGCCAGGCACATTGGAATGCGCTCAAACAAGTTATTCGTTACTTAAAAGGTACTAGTAATCTTGGTTTATTTTATCCCGTTGGACCATCCTTGAATGTTTTCAGTTATTGCGATTCTGATTGGGGAAATTGTGCGGATACTCGTAGATCATTAACGGGATACGTTATTTTTATTGGCAAATCGCTCATCTCATGGAAAACTAAAAAACAAGGCACGATTGCACGTTCATCCACTGAGGCGGAGTATCGAAGTATGTTATCAACCGCATGTGAAATTAGATGGATTCAATATATGCTTAAGGGTCTCGATATTAATGTCCAGTCACCTACACCCCTATATTGCGACAATTCATCTGCTATTCACATCACACAAAATCATGTGTTTCATAAATGCATGAAACACATCGAGATTGATTGTCATGTCGTTCGTGACTACAACAAAGCCGGTTTGATCTGTCCACAATTCCTTCCTTCCAGACTATAGCTCGCGGATTTTCTCACTAAGGCTCTACCCTCGACTGTTTTCTTTGATTTCGCGCTCAAGCTTGGATTGCTTGATAAATCTCACATCCAAGCTTGAAGGGGGCGTGTTGACTGTAACCACAACAACTTCCTGTAACTACAATAACTTCATCAACCACTACGGATGATAAGATGCAACAACTCTCTGTTTATGGATTATGACATATGTACCTAGATCATCATGATCTTTAGCTAATTATGTGTATTTAATCTTGCTTGAGCATTGAAGTAAATTAAGCTTTTGTTCATTTTGTTCATTATCATTCTTCATCTCCTTCCCATTCAACAAGAGTCATGATGCTTAATTTAGCTCCAAATAGTATACCAAAAATGATTTTTTTTATAAATAAGTTTAAGATATGAATTTTTATTTAATTCACGCACAATATNTTGAATGTTGAAGTAAATTAAGCTTTTGTTCATTTTGTTCATTATCATTCTTCATCTCCTTCCCATTCAACAAGAGTCATGATGCTTAATTTAGCTCCAAATTGTGTACCAAAAATGATTTTTTTTATAAATAAGTTTAAGATATTAATTTTTATTTAATTCACGCACAATATATTCAATAATTGAATCCTTGGCATAATATAACATACACTTTTGTTATTTTAAAATTGAAAATAATTGGTGCAAATTAAGAATAGAATACAAGATTAATCATGAATTCCCATTGTCTACCTTCCGTTCATTGAGGTGAAACCATCCAAGAAAAGTAGCGGTTTTCCACAACAAAAGAGAAACCGTTATTCCGTTACATCTTTTTGTATCTATTAACTTACATTTGCAAACTTCATCCCAAAACATCGGGACCCAAAACGTTTTTATCTTCATTTCACCTTCATTTCTATTTCTTGTTGTCCTATTTCCAGGTATCATTTGAGGAAGATAACTTCTTAGTGCAAAGTTAATATCCAAATCCAGATATATAAACTAACATGCATGTGATCGAGGATTGAAAATGGAGAGCTTTTTAAGAAATAACTGGGAAGTTAATGCGAAGAATTCCCCGGAGGAGGTGTTGCAGAAATGGAGAAATCTATGTGGAGTTGTGAAGAACCCTAAGAGACGCTTCAGATTTACAGCTAATCTATCCAAGCGCTATGAGGCGGCAGAAATGCGTAAAACCAATCAGGTTTTTCATGAGTTTTTCATATGGGAATCTGCATGAGGTTACATAATTTTAATGAATTCTTGATTTTGTCTTTACATCTTTGATAATAGGAGAAGTTAAGAATTGCAGTTCTTGTATCAAAGGCTGCATTTCAGTTCATACAAGGTTAGAACTTTAGATTATTTTTTGTGTTATGTTTCAAATAATGCTACTTGAAATCAAAGGTAATGAGCTGCAATTTAATTATTTTAGGGATGCAGCCAAGTGACTATACAGTTCCTGAGGAGATTGTAGCAGCAGGTTATCAGATTTGTGCTGATGAGTTAGAGGCAATAGTCGAAGGCCATGATATAAAGAAGCTTAATTTTCATGGAGGTGCGAATGGTATTGCGAACAAGCTCGTTTCGGATCCGGATAATGGTATTTCTAGAGAAAGGGAATCCCTTAAGAAAAGACGTGAAATATATGGCAGAAACAAATTCGAAGAAAGCGAGCCACAAAGCTTTTGGATGTTTGTTTGGGAGGCTCTACAAGATATGACTTTGATGATTCTTGGTGTGTGTGCATTAGTTTCACTAATTGTTGGTATAGCTACTGAAGGATGGCCTAAAGGAGCCCATGATGGACTTGGAATAGTTGCTAGTATATTGCTAGTTGTTTTCGTAACTGCGACAAGTGATTATCGACAATCTTTGCAGTTTAGAGATCTTGATAAGGAAAAGAAGAAGGTTTCTGTTCAAGTTACACGAAATGGTTATAGAAAGAAGAGATCTATTTATAGACTTTTACCAGGTGACATTGTGCATCTTTCAATTGGAGATCAAGTACCCGCAGACGGGCTTTTCCTTTCGGGTTTCTCCGTTTTGATTGATGAATCGAGTTTAACAGGAGAAAGTGAACCAGTAATGATCAACTCGGAAAACCCTTTTTTACTCTCTGGTACAAAAGTACAAGATGGTTCTTGCAAGATGCTTGTAACCACTGTGGGAATGAGAACTCAATGGGGTAAACTCATGGCTACTTTAAGTGAAGGAGGAGACGATGAAACCCCGCTTCAAGTAAAGTTAAACGGAGTTGCAACGATAATTGGAAAGATAGGACTCTTCTTTGCAGTAGTTACTTTTGCTGTTTTAGTGCAAAAAATGTTTGTTCGAAAGTGGCAAGCCGGAACAACATTGAAATGGAATGGAGATAATGCTCTTGAGTTATTAGAATATTTTGCAATTGCTGTCACAATTGTTGTGGTTGCAGTTCCTGAAGGTCTTCCTCTTGCTGTAACACTAAGTCTTGCTTTTGCAATGAAAAAGATGATGAATGATAAAGCACTTGTTCGTCATTTGGCTGCTTGTGAAACTATGGGTTCAGCAACAAATATATGCACGGATAAAACCGGTACATTGACGACTAACAGAATGACTGTTGTGAAATCATGTATTTGCATGAATGTTAAAGATTTGAGTAACCTCAATGAAGTTCAAGCAATGAAAACTACGATACCGAGCCATGTTCTTGAAATTTTGCTGCAATCCATTTTTAACAACACGGGGGGAGAAGTTGTTGTTAATAAACATGGTAATAGAAGTATGCTTGGAACTCCAACAGAGACTGCGATCTTAGAGTTTGGTTTATCTCTCGGCGGGGATTTTACCGTTGAAAGAGAAGCTTGTAGAATACTAAAACTTGAACCATTCAACTCAACGAAGAAGAGAATGAGTGTGATCTTACAATATAATGAAGTAAAATGCTTGAGAGCTCACACAAAAGGTGCTTCTGAGATAGTATTAGGAGCATGTGACAAGGTAATAAATGCACAAGGTGAAGTTGTTCCTTTGGATGAAGAATCCACTAGTTTTTTGAATGAAACAATTGATAAGTTTGCGAACGAAGCACTTCGGACACTTAGTATTGCTTATATGGAGATTGAGAATGGTGTTCTAAATGAAGACGCAATTCCTTTGTCTGGTTACACTTGTATTGGAATAGTCGGAATCAAGGATCCAGTGCGTCCCGGAGTTCGGGATTCGGTTTCAATTTGTAGATCTGCCGGTGTTATCGTTCGGATGGTAACCGGTGACAACATTAATACAGCTAAAGCAATTGCTAGAGAATGTGGGATACTTACTGATGATGGTTTAGCTATTGAGGGCCCTATTTTCAGCGAAAAAAGTTTAGAGGAATTGAATGAAATTATTCCTAAGATTCAGGTAATGCTCAAGAATGGAATTATCATTACACTACATATATGTTTCTTTCAACTAACTAACTAAATGATACACTCTCAGGTTATGGCTCGTTCTTCTCCGATGGATAAGCATACACTCGTAAAGCACTTACGGACCATGTTTAATGAAGTAGTAGCGGTAACTGGTGACGGAACAAATGATGCTCCTGCACTTCATGAAGCAGATATTGGACTTGCCATGGGAATATCTGGAACAGAAGTAAGTTGATGGTTCTTTTCCTTACTAAAGAGCTTGCTTGCTCTTGTTCAATCTGACAAATCTTCGGTTCCGTTTTCAGGTGGCGAAAGAGAGTGCTGATGTGATCATTCTAGATGACAATTTCTCAACAATAGTTACAGTAGCAAAATGGGGTCGCTCAGTCTATGTAAATATACAGAAGTTTGTCCAGTTTCAGCTAACTGTTAACGTTGTTGCCTTAGCAGTAAACTTCTACTCAGCTTGCATGACTGGTAAAACAAAACAAAATACCTCTTAATCTTCATTAACAGCTTCGAAATACCGATTTTTAACATTTTTTCAGGAAGTGCTCCTCTCACTGCCGTGCAGCTTTTGTGGGTGAATATGATAATGGACACACTCGGTGCACTAGCACTCGCAACCGAACCACCGAGTGATCATTTAATGAATCGATTACCCGTCGGAAGATCACGGGATTTCATCAATGCTATAATGTGGAGAAATATCTTAGGACAATCAGTATACCAGTTTCTTGTGATATTATTCCTACAATCTTATGGGAAGACGTTTTTTAGGCTACATGGCTCTTACAACTCAGACCTAGTACTTAACACCATAATCTTCAATACATTTGTCTTTTGTCAGGTGAGTTTCCTTTCTTTCTCTTCTCTAACAATACTTGTTCATTCATGAGTTTTTACATATTTGCAGTTATTCAATGAAGTGAACTCAAGAGAAATGGAGAAAATAGATGTGTTAGAAGGGATAATGGATAATTCGATCTTCGTTTTGGTTTTGGGTTCGACGGTGTTCTTCCAGATAATTATTATTGAGTTCTTGGGAACATTTGCTAGCACAACTCCTCTAACATTATGGCAGTGGTTTATAAGTATCAGTATTGGATCATTTGGGATGCCAATTGCTGTAGTATTGAAGAAGTATGTTGTGTTGTGAACTTAATGAACAATGCTTCACGTTACACCTCGGTATGGGACGTTTAAACATTTCGCGAGTAGAGAGTTGTGGCGCATTCATCAACCATGTAGCCGGTATCTAGAAAATTCAAAGCTTTTATGTAAAATTGCATCTAATGTGAAGGAGTACATATAAAATCATAGACAAATTAGTTTATTTCAAGAGTTCATTAGGATTTTTATGTGGCTTTACTAGGACTTTTGCATCATTTATTATGGTTATCNCGATACCAAATATTTTTTATATATATTAAAAAGTTATATTTAATTATGTTTTTAGTGTCGAACTCGATAAAACCCGGAATCTGACCACAAAATCCGGTGCCACGTGGTACTGAAAAAATATCGATACTTTATGGTATTTGACGTAACGGTCCATATAAAATCATTGTTTAGATGGGGGATTGGTAATGGGTTTTCTCTGGGATGAGGATTGTTTCTTTCCCATTTGTAAATATTTATTAGAGTTGATAAATAAATATATTTAGGGACAAAAGAAAATGTATTTATATAAGACCCACATTTCATACTTCAATATTGTAAAGTTGTAAACTTTCCTTAATTTCTGCTTATGGTTGTAAAAACTCTTGGTGGAACGGATCTTTCACTTAATTCGATTATGGTTAATTAGTTAACTATCAAAAAACTTGATAGATATGAGAAAATTAAAATGATGTTTAAAATAGTGTAAATGCGGTACCCAAAGTTTGAAAATCGCATGCAAAGCTTTCGAAGTTTCAAAACCGTTCAAGAATGAACTCGAGTAAATATTAGCGGTTTTAATCTTTTTCGTATAAGTGATTTTGTTAATCTATATGTTATTTTTAAATTTTGGAAACATAGTCAATACATCGTTTCAAAGTTAATAGGTCAAATACAAATGCAACATTGAAAATATTAACGAGAGTTATGGTTAAATATAAACGATTTTGAAACTTTAAGATCAACAAAACAATTTTTAAACTTTATATCATGTTATTTACAACTTTAAAAAGTTGGGAGAGTCAAGAACTTTGTATAGAATTTATAAATTTTGTACATCACTTTTACACTATTTCAAAGTTGGGTATCACTTACAAACACCACTCTTATGGATATAATAATACTTTTCATTAAAATATTTTAAATTAAATTGATAAGATTTTGAAATCAAAAGTACTTGATTTTTATTTAAAGAGCGAAAAAATAGTTGTATAAAAAATTGGAAAAATGATTGATTTTTGTCGGCTTTTTCGTCCATTTAATGCTATTTGATGGATTATTAGTTTAATTTGATTAACGTTTTTAAAATGCTAACTCGTTTTATATAGAACACTAAAACGTTCACGGAAAGCTAAAGTCTTCTTAGAATGCTAAAGTTTTCTCAGAACGCTTAAGCGGAATCAAAAAATTTTATGAGAAGAATTGATGATGCAAATTGTATAGAAAATTATGAGAAGAAGTAATGTATATATAGAAAAAATTTTAATAGGATTATGGCTCTGAGACATATACATAAATAAAACTACAAAAACATATCTACCAAAAATAAATTATACCTTAATTGATATTCCATATTGTAGACAAGATGATACAAATGGTGTAAAAAATTATGAGAAGAAGTAAAGTAAATATTGAAATCATTTTAATGCGATTAGCGTTAGACATATAACAAATAAATAAATAAATAAAATTACATAAACATATTTACCAAAAATAAATTATACCTTAATTAAGATTAGATAATATCAAATAATATATGAAACGCACCCCCAAAGACCGGGTGCAGGGGACGGGAATCCTTATTGGGTACGTCAATATAAAATTTATTCTCTAATTCCAAAACTTGAATATCATCCACATTTCTTCACTTGTGTACGCAGCATCACCAAGGAGATATATATAATTATATATTTTAAATATCACATATAATCAATATTAAATATGTTTTTCTTTTCATTAATGAAAAATAATTGAATTAAATAAAAAATGTATCTCAAATATCAATATGTTAAATACACTTATTTTAAACAACTAAAATCTGAAAAACAAATAGAATAGCGTTGTAAGAACACTTTAGTGTTCTAAAAAGACTATTGCGTTCTGAGAACACTAAAACGTTTTCCGAACGTTAATCACATTAAAATAATAATCAATCTTTTAAATAATATTAAATGAACGAAATTGCATTTTGTCCATAAAATTAAATTAATAAATTACCAGACGAATTATCTACGGCCCATTTTAGAAGCCACTACAATTTGATTCTCCATCTTCACTCCCTCTATTTCTGGATTCTGGAATCCGAAGAGAAATTTGTGTAACTTCGGGTGGTGGGATGAGCAAATTTCTGTGATCTCTACGGCCATCGCTGCTCTCAGAATATTTTTCAGCGGCGATTTATGTTAATATTTACTGTGAGTTATCTTACGATACCTTGGATTTTTTATGTTTTCCTTTTTTGTTTGAGTTAAACTTATCTTCCTTTAGTATGCTCGCGGTTCGACTGCGGAGGATAATTATTAATTAGTTTCAGTAAATTGAATGGATTTTGTGCCTATATGTTTCTTGTATTGCTAGTTTTCGGACAAATATCTCATCGGTAGTTTTCAGTTGAAATGGTGAACGCTCATTTATTTGCAACTTCCATGGGTTCGAATGGATGTGGAATTGTGGTTCATTTTTAGGGTTTAATTTTGCACTATGATTTGCTCTACAGAGTGTTGCAAGACTGGATTGACTTTTTTGCCACAAAGTATTTGAGAATTTTTTGACCAAATCTGTATATCTCATTTATGTTCTGAATTTTTTTGTGGGTAGTGCAGACATTAATTAAAAAATTGAGTGCTTTTGCTCTGTTTTTTATTCTTCCGAAATGATTAATATGGATGCAAATGAAAGAGAATCTGGGAATGAGTTGGAGAATGGGGCGATTCTAGCTTCAGATGAGAACAGATTCGAGAATCCTCTTTCACTTGCTTCCTATGATGATGATGAGGATGAAGAAGATTTTCGGAGAGGAAGAATTGGCGATAACCATTTAACAAATAGTAACTCAGTTGTAAAAAATGGGCTGCATTTCAATGAAGTTGAGGTTGACGATGAGGAGGAATTTCATGGTGAAAATGTAGGAAAATGGAGGCGCTCTCGCACTGTTGAAGTTAGAAGGGATTGTCCATATCTTGACACCGTGAATAGACAGGTACTCAAACACATTCTAGTTTGATTCTTCTAGTGATTGAGCTTCTTATTATATTGTGACAATTACAATATATTTTTGCAATGCTGCTGGTCATTGTTTTGTTAACAATGTGCATTATCATAATCCTCTCCTGCATGCATAACCATGACACCCAATAACATTAAAATGATACAAGGTGTGATTTACATACATCCCCTTGCACTTGAGACACCAGAAACATTGTAAAGCAAAAAGTTTTGACATCTATATATATATGTAAATTTAATATTTGAATCCCAGAGGCTTATGATGATTTTAAGATATTTTACTTAGGGCTGTCTTGCTATTGTTTAATGGAGACAAAAATTCATAATGTTTGATGAGATTCTAATAGAATTAGTTTCTCTGCAGCGATAAGACTTTTTTGGTCATTATCGACTGGAATCAATTGACATAAATCCAAAAGATTTATAATTCATGATTTCCTTATACACTTTATTAGTCGGAAATGATGTTAGGCATGAGAAGTCTTCTTTATACATACTTCTTTGTTTCTTTGTACAGGTTTTGGATTTTGACTTTGAGAAATTTTGCTCAGTTTCTCTTTCCAACTTGAATGTGTATGCATGCTTGGTTTGTGGTAAGTATTACCAAGGGAGGGGCCACAAATCTCTTGCGTATACTCATAGTCTTGAAGCAGGCCACCATGTGTACATAAACCTTAGAACAGAAAAGGTTTACTGTCTTCCTGATGGATATGAGGTTATTGACCCCTCGCTTGATGACATTCGCCATGTCCTCAACCCAAGGTATTTTTAGTACCTTCACTATTGATCATTATCTTGTCTACAGCCTATTCCGCGCTCCTTTATCCACTGAAGAAGTATGCTATCTTAGGGGTGAAAATCATTATTATTTCGTCCATTGATCAACCTGTCCCATTACTTCTCATTTTTTAAGTTTTTGTTATGCTTTTATCATGCGTTTTTCTTGATCATAAGCATAATAATTTCAGGTTTACAAGAGAACAAGTTGAGCGGCTTGACAAAAATAGGCAGTGGTCTAGGGCACTTGATGGTTCTGATTATCTTCCTGGAATGGTTTGAAATCTTTTCTGTATGAAAACATGACTAAATGAAATTTGTCTACTTGGTCTAAATTAGTTGTTTTTCTTCATACAATAGGTGGGCTTAAATAACATCCAAGAGACTGACTTCGTAAATGTCACCATACAATCTTTAATGCGTGTTACACCTTTGAGGAACTTCTTTCTTATCCCAAAGAACTATCAGAATTGCAAATCTCAACTTGTTCATTGTTTTGGAGAACTAACACGAAAGATTTGGCATGCGAGGAATTTCAAAGGACAGGTTTATTATCAATTCATTATTAGTGCAATATTATTATTATTTTTTTCCTTGTCTCTAAGTTTCATGTATTTCGTTTTTTTTTATTTTTTGATATTGTGCAGGTAAGTCCGCATGAGTTTCTCCAAGCAGTTATGAAAGCAAGTAAAAAACGATTTCAAATAGGCAAGCCATCTGATCCTGTTGAGTTCATGTCATGGCTACTGAATACACTTCATGTGGAAATGAAAAGTTTGAAGAAAGGCCGTAGTGTTATACATCAGTGCTTTCAGGTATTCTTTTTCCTTAATTTTGGTGTATCTTCTTTGTCACTTAGCCTCCGTAGTTTATACAAGTGTTCTGATAGGGAGAGCTGGAAGTTATGAAAGAGATCCAGGGAGGAGGCACTCATGATGGTGAAAATAAAAACTCTGTGCGCAATGTATATATCGAGACAAGCAGAATGCCTTTCTTGATGCTTGGCTTGGACTTGCCGCCTCCACCTCTATTTAAGGACATCATGGAGAAAAATATTATTCCACAGGTATAATACTAGTTGCATTAATCTCATTCATTTGTTGTTATCATGTTACAATGCTTCACCAACGATACGACTCTTTAGGTTCCACTTTTGAACATTTTGAAGAAGTTTGATGGTGAAACCGTGACCGAAGTGGTAAGGCCCCATGCTGCAAGGATGAGGTATCTTGTGAAAAGATTACCCCCGTATATTATTCTCCATATGCGCAGGTTCACAAAGAACAACTTCTTTGTAGAAAAGAATCCAACTCTTGGTGAGTATTTACCATTTCATCACTAAGCCGAGGCTGAGAGACTATGCTCACTTTATGTGCCATGTTTTCATGATTAATGTTTTCTTTACTTATAGTGAATTTTCCCGTGAAGAATCTCGAACTAAAGGATTACATCCCTCTTCCTGCACCAAATGGGAATGAGAAGTTGCGATCCAAGTATGATTTAATTGCCAATATTGTTCATGATGGGAAGGCTGGTGAAGGTTGCCACCGAGTTTTTGTGCAGCGAAAGTCCGAAGAGCTATGGTAATATTACTCTCACAATCTCATTTCCTTATTCTTCTTTTTGATTAATCAACGAGTTGGGATATATACGAATATAGGTACGAGATGCAAGATCTTCATGTTTCGGAAACGTTGCCTCAGATGGTTGCGCTTTCTGAGGCTTATATCCAGATATACGAGCAGCAACAGCAGCAATGAGATTTGCTGTGAGTGTAAGCCATGCTTATTGATTAATTGCACTTGTACTGTTTTAGGCATGATTTTGGTTCGTGTTTTAGAACTTCATAGCTATTTACTATTTAGATGTTGAGAAAATTTTAACTCTGACAGTGGTTTATTTGTGATTGTTAGGTTTTCTCGTGATAAATGAAATTAAATATAAAGTTGCTTATTTTGATCAAAGTGACTGAGCTCTCGTGTTAAATTGCGGATATTTGAAATAAATTATGGATCTAGATTTGGTTCGATTTAGTATTTTTGTTCGTATTTTGGATATATGATTTTTGTAAGATTGAACCAATAATAATATAGTATTATATATATTATATTATAATACTTATATATTAGAGTGTGTTTGGTTCTATATACTAGTTTATCTATGAATTAAGTTACCATACATAATCCATTAAATAGTATATATTTTCTTTTTCTATATATTTTTTTCTCCACATCATATTTTCTCACAAATCGTAGTTGTCTCTCTCTAGTGTTTGTACAAAAACACGAGTTTTTCAGTTAGATGTCATTTAAGTAATTTTATTTCCTTTCATTTGTAATTTATGGGTTTGTAATGTTTTACATTATAATGTTTGTTCTTAAATATTCGACAATGTCATTTATGTTTGAATTACTCCGCTAACTTTTGATCGATAGATATTCATCATACATTGTTAATGTTTTTATATGATATGATTTTGTAATTTATAAACTAAAATCATTAGTTTATTGTATATTTTTTGAATTTTTATTAATAAATTAAACAAGATCCTTCTAACATTAGTGATATATTATATAATATACAATTGTTATCAGTATAGTCTTAATTAATCATATCATATCCATGTAACTTTATTACACTTAATCTCAAATCTAATCAATCATATATAATCCTATCATTACAACCACACCTTATAATATACATTAATATTATATTATTTAAGGGTCTTCGAATTAAAATTCAAAGTCGAACTCGAGTCCAACATGAATTTTAATTGAGTGAAACCTTGAATTATCAATGTCAAGTTTTTGAATTCAAACTAATTCTCGAACCCAACTCGAAACTTGAAAAAAACATTGAGGTTTGGTTCNCATTATTCGTTTTATGAATTCATCAAGAGGATGACCTCATGGAAGCTATGGTTTTTCTTCTATCTTTAGCGGTTTTCCACGATAAAATCTTTGTGTCATTTGTTTCTTCAATTATTCTGAAGTTATCTTCACAAACAACAAATCTAAAATCAGTTTTAGGATCAAAACCTGATTACTGTTAGTACTTCTAAAAAGGGACAACATCAAATCATATCATATCAATATAACTTTATCATAGTTAATCTCAAATCTAATAAATCCTATTATTGCAACCAAACTTTATAATATACATTAATATTATATTATTTAAGGGTCTACGAACTAAAATCAAAGTTGAACTCGTCGAACATGAATTTTAATAGAGGGAAACCTTGAATTATTGATGTCTAGTTTTTGAATTCAAACTATTCTCAAACTCAACTCGAAACTTGAAAAAAACATTGAGGCTTGGTTAGTTTGTAGATCTCACCACATCGAAAAATAAGAAATTCTAGACAATTTAGATGTTAATCATTATATTGAAAGAATGTGTATAGATCCAGCGGAAGTATATTGTTGATTTTGTCATCAGCATGCATGCAGCCGACGTTTCTCTCCACTATCTTTATCACTAAAAAAACACATGGGCCATTATGTTATTGTCAGATGTATCTAGTTCTATTTTGTGGGTGAATACATAGCTCTTATGTCACATATCGGATAACTCAATGAACCTGGATGGGGTTCTTCGATAAGGTTCAAAATATGGCATTTGTGCCTGCCGTCAAATATATTCTAAATTGTGATGTTTTATGTTGGATTGACGGCGGAGTTTCATCGCATTTTCCCTAAGTTTTGTTTAAAGAAACTATATTCGAATACTTTATTTAAATAAAAAAGTTTAACTTAAGGGATATTTCCTCAACATACTCCTTTATATTTTAATCCAACCATCTTACAAGTGATGTTCATATATTATTTATTGGAAAACATAAAGAATATCTTATAAGAATGAGAAAAAACCAATGCTTTTAAAATCGGACCAAATCGATTGCCCACCATTTAAATGGTCGGATTTTTACAAAAAATGGTATGTGTTTTAATTTTGTGAACAAAACCCTATAGTCTCTATAGTGAATTACAAGGATAATATTAAATCAATTTAAAGCTGAATGAAAAAAACTCCAATATCAATTGTAGAGAAAATACATTCAAAAATCACAATTATTATATTTCAAATAGATCATATTTTTTTGTAGTGTATGTAAATTCTGCTCTCCTAATTACTCATAAATATGTTTTTCTAATCAATTTAATCAAATAACAAACTAATATACATAACTAAATAAATTGATTGATTTAATATATTCTAAAAAAATCGTTGACGAGATCAAACGTAGCCTTATATTTACCTTTTACCATTACAAAAAAAAGCCACGGTAGCTTTAGCTTATGTGAGACAAAGATCATTTACTCTCTAATCCTAAGCTTTTAATCTGAACTAAATTCATTTCTTGGATGAACTTGGACATCTTTTTAATTCTCGATACATTACAATTCTCTCACTATATATATACAATGATGTCCTCATCTTGTCGACGTAGTGACTCCATTTTCGGAAGGATTCTTCTCTCATATGATGCAATAGTTACAACACATCAGGATATATATACGTACGCATAACTGAAATAAAAGAGTATTTACCCAGAGGAAGAACGCAACCTCGGAATTATGAAGATTCCGGTTAAGTTCACGAGGACAGCGGCGGCTTTCGATGAGGCGGCGCGGCAGAAGCCCTGCGAGAGCAGCGGCAGCGAGCATTCGGAGGATTTATATCATCTCGTAAATTCGTTTCTAGAGAGAGATATTTGGGATGAGGGAGAACGAATCGAGATGACAGATAATCATGATGTAGATTCTGAAATTGGGATTGAAACCGGAGATATTGGATCCGTCGATTTGTTGAAGTTGAAGAGTTTATTCTATGCTGAAAATGATCGTAAGTATCAGAAGTTACATAGAGGAGTGGAAAAGGCGCAGCGGGAGCTAGCTGCCGCCGTGGGGGAGAAACCGCCGCCGGATTATAAGCGGTTGTTGATGGGTCGGCTTCGGCTGATGGGGTTTGACGCCGGTGAGTTTCCTTTACATTTACATTTGAATTTATTGTGATTGGGTTACTGAAAAATAAATTACAAATAATTATGGTAACTTCTCTAGGACTTTGCAAATCGAAGTGGGAGAAGAACGGTCGGCGTCCGCCGGGGAGCTACGAATACATCGATGTGAACTACCACACAAAACGCTACATAGTGGAAGTTTCTCTAAGGTCTGAATTCACTATTGCCCGCCCCACGGCGACCTACTCTTCTTTGCTTGAAGCAATTCCAGGAGTTTTCGTCTTAAAACCTGAGGAACTGAAGCAGGTTGTAACTACGATGTGCTCCGCCATGAAAACGTCGATGAAGAGTGCCGACATCAGCTTGCCACCGTGGCGCCGCGTCGCGTACATGGAGTGTAAATGGTTTGGAACTTACAGAAGAACAACAAACGAAGTTTCCGGCCGACCGATCGTCCCTTTGCCATCGCCTAGTAGTCAGAGAATGGGATTTCTTTGGGTGAATGCAAGCTCGTTTAAATGCCGGGAAGACGTCGGGGGCGGTGCCGGAGTAGATGGAATCCAAAACTTAACTGCAGCATCTTAGAATATGCTCCCTTTAATTATTATTTTAGGAATAATTGTAAATGTTTTAAATTAGAAAAGTTGATTACTCCTTATTTTTGTCTCATTTAAAAGAGATCCTAGTATTCAAAATGGTATTATTAACAAATAAGGGAAATTTTACTCGATATTTTATAAAATGGAAAAGTTGATAACTCAGTTATAATGTTTTAAAATGGAAAACTTAATAACTCATTATTATTAAAAATTAAGGGGAATATTACCTTGCTATGGATTTTTTTTTCAAAATATATACAAAATTTTGTTTTTGTAGTCCATTTGCGGTTACGTTTAATTTTATAAAATATTCTTACAAACTTTGTTGTGTAATCATTTTACTTTGTGATAGATATTGAAGGAGAATGATGAAATTGAGTTGAAATATGGAATCACTCTAAGAAAAATGAAATCTTACATATTATGTTAGTATTTCATGTCAGTAGCTAATCTTTGATTTGTAATGCAAGACAAATAAGAACATATTTTGTGCATTTTCTTCCTATATTCTAGTTGTTCTCTTTATTATCATGGTATCAGAGAGTGATCTTGTTATTACATTGTAGTGAACAATTCAAGATAAAACTCCACTAGATCAGTGGTAATCAACACCGAATTTGACATTAGTTTATCAATAAATTTTTCATCCTTCCAACAAATAATGATGAGCGGCATAAATAGGGGGTCGAAAACTATGAATAGACTGTCCATCGCTACTATGGAAATTAATCAATCTTCTATTCTATCTACATTCATTTCATCTACTATATATTTCGCTGTGTGTTTTGGAAATATTGCATCATTTGAATCTACTAACCAACACTCTCATCCGGCCATGGGAATGACTAGTGATGATTTCTCCTCTTCTCAAATGGGAGAATACTATACGAGAGGAACAAACAATCAACTTAGTGATTGTGATGTTGGAATTGGAAGGCACATGGACATACTCATGGTAGTAGCCGCAAGGAGTGGCAGACCAACACCAATAGAGCCCAAGTTCACACAGTTAACGGTGTAACCTCATTGAACACCACGAAAAAAGCATATCCCACATTGGATCTCTATGCAAATCAGTGGACATTATTGAGAGATTTCATCCCAATGGAGAGAAGCTAGTGATAAGGAATCTTTATAGTATTTCACCGGTTACCTCATGCATACTAAATTCTAGTGCAAATTAGCATATTATACTATCTTTGCATATGTTCACCAATTTTTAATTTATATCGATTATCGACATGCACAATTGATCTTCCGTACAGACGACAAGCGCATTCTAAATGTAGTGGTAGTGCCGTGTTGAGTCAGGACTTAACCATGCACAANATGGGAGAATACTATACGAGAGGAACAAACAATCAACTTAGTGATTGCGATGTTGGAATTGGAAGGCACCTGGACATACTCATGGTAGTAGCCGCAAGGAGTGGCGGACCAACACCAATAGAGCCCAAGTTCACACAGTTAGCGGTGTAACCTCTGATGAATTCTATAGTATTGAGTTTGTTCTTGTAAGTATTTGATTTGTGGAAGAAGAACAATAGACCAGAAAAAACGACGGCGCAACATAAGTTTTCTCAAGAGACAGATAACAAAACAGCACACTTTATAAGGTTTTAGTGGCAGAATTTATAGTAGTCTGTCCACATACAAAAATAGACAAAAGCGTTTTTACGTTTTTAGTCAAAATAAAATCATTTTGTTGACCAGGGGCTTTCCATCGTATCAGGGGTTCCCTTCTTTGTTCCTTCACGGATTGCTCTCTGCATCGTCATCAACAACCTCATCGAACACCACGAAAAAAACATATCCCACTTGGATCTCTCTGCAAATCAGTGGACATTATTGAGAGATTTCATCCCAATGGAGAGAAGCTAGTGATAAGGAATCTTTATAGTATTTCACGGGTTACCTCATGCATACTAAATTCTAGTGCAAATTATCATATTATACTATCTTTGCATATGTTCACCAATTTTTCAATTATATCGGTTATCAACATGCACAATTGATCTTCCGTACAGACGACAAGCGCATTCTAAACGTAGTGGTAGTGCCGTGTTGAGTCAGGACTTAGCCATGCACAACATTCTTTTTGCCTCGGATTGAGTTGCAATCTACTATTTGTTTCACAACTTCTACATCATAGTTCACATGTCTCGACTTTTGTTGAGATAATTGTCTTTTGCTTAACCGAAATTGGAGAAATCTTATTGAAGTGGTAAATTAAAAAAAGGAAATTGCTTTAACTAGTCACAATGCCTATATTGATATTGTCCGATGGTATATTTGTAATTTGTATACCCGGGAACCTTATGGCACGTTTCCCAATATATTCAGAATATTTTGATTCAAAGTGACGTCGGGGGTATTTTCATAATTTTGACACACCCCTTGTCCGATCGGTATGCCCACTATGGTATTTTCGGTATTCTATGGCGATTTCGGGTTGAAATGGCGTCGGGGGTATTTTCGTAATTTTGACACCCCGGGTCCGATTGGCACCATCACTATGGTATTTTTCTGCATTATAATGTATTTTTTCTAGCTTTGGGCATCCGAAGGCTGTATGGAAAGTTTCCGGAGAAGTCACGAGTATTTTTGGATAATTCCGGGTGAGAATGGCGTCATGGGTATTTTCATAATTTGGCACCCAGAAGACGTTACGATGAATATTCGGTGATAGTTTTGATATCTGGTGAGTATCGTGGAGATAGATTCATGCCGAGTTTGTTTTTGCTTCTTTTCGCAGGTCACGGGTCAATCGAGAGGCATCCTGAATAATCGAGCGTATTACGATAGATATCAGTTGAAATCGGATGTTATCGGTTGATTGAGAGGCATCTCGAATTAGACTGAGCATTTGACCAATTGGTGAGTTACTAGGCTGAATTCTCTATAAATACAGATCCATAGTCATTTGAAAAAGGTTCTGAATCAGAATCGGAGCTAAAACTCGGAGTTAGAATCCTGAAATCGTCTAAGACTAAATTTCCGCGGTGAATTGTGAGCTGAGAAAAAATCCGCGGTGAATTATATACGTGATCAATACCTGTGTGAAAAAATTGCGGAAAGAAGTTTTACGATTGAGAAATCCGCGAGAATTGCTTTGGAGCTCATAATCCGTGGTGAATTGTTACTGTGGGGAAAATCCGAGGTAAATTGTTGGTATGAACAGTACCGGAGTTTGAAAATCGCGAAGAAACGTGTTACGATAAAAAACCGCGGTGAATTTATGTGATGCATAGTGTTGTGGAACAAAAATCGATCCGAAATCAGTCTAAGTGTTGAAATCCGCGGTGAATTTATGTGGTGAATAGTGTTGCGGATCAAAAATCGATCAGAAATCTGGCTAAGACAGAAATCCACGGTGAATTTGCACTTCAGGGGTCAAATCCACGGTGATTTTTTCAGTGAATAGTAATTTCTGCGCTATTGTCCCGGTTTCAGTATCGAGCTCATTTTCCACCCCGTATCGAGTGTATAACTTATTTTGATCAGATAGGCTCAATACATTGTATTTTGTGAACTTTTTATCATAGTGGAACACCCAGGTATAGCCCACACATTATGACCAAACTTCGTAATTTCTTGTGTTTTAACATAAAAAAAATCTGAATGATCATTAAACATCGAGAAAATATTATAAGACAAGATCGGAAACCTCTACCATGACAATGCATAAAGGACAAGATATACAAAGGCTACCTAGCATGAATAGCATCAAACCTAAAGACCAAAACCAACTAGAGAAGTCGGTTCAAGCACAAATTATACTTAAAATATGTTGGTGGAGATCGAATTGTGGAAACAGGGACATATAGATCAAGTTTGCCCAACGAACAAACCTACAGAAGATCAAATGAATTCATCAGAAATTTCATTGTTCAAAGATTTTTGTGATCTTGAAGTCAGTACTCACACAACATTTGATATAACTTATTGTTCATTGATAGTGGGTGTTCATGCCACATGTGTAATGACAAAAATGGCTTACGAACTTCATAGAAACATAAAAAACCAATTAAATCAGCTACTAGTCACGATACATTTGTTGAAAAGACTAGATTAATATTTCAGAAAGGTGATGAATGACCGGATTATGTAAAATATGTTCTATTCATTCCTGGTCTCAAACAAAATTTACTTAACATTGGATAGCTCCTACACTGTAATTTCAAGTTGAAATTGAATGGCCTAAGTTGTTGTATTAAAAATTCACTAAAGACATCCTTTATATCATTCATGTTTTTGCATAAAAACATGTTTTCTATAGGTTCACATATTGAAGATGTTAGCTTGACCATGACTGAAGAATGCAATCTTTGGCATAGAATATTCGGACATTATGAAATCATAAATTTGAAATCATGAAAATGATCGTCTAGTGAATGATTTTCCCAATGTTCACCTCACTTAGACTACATGTAGAATATGTCAACGATTTAAGCAAACTAGACTTCCTTTTCATCATAGTTTCACCGTTCAAAAGGAAAGCTAAATATTATCCATGTAGATATAAGTGGACCTATAAAAGAAGAGTCATAGAGTGGAAGTTAATATTTTATTAGTTTATTGGACACTATTTTCGTTACTGTTGGATTTATTTCTTGAAGTATAAGTCTACAACTTTCAATATATTTAAGATGTTTAACGCAATGGTTGAATGTCAGTCAATGAGAAATGTTAAAGTTTTAATATCAGACAATTGATGTGAATTCCTCTAAAGGGTACTTGAATCATTTTGCAGAAATAAATGGATTATACATCAATATACAACTCCATAGTGAAAGTAAGAATATAACGATTATTGAGATGACTAGATCCTTAATTTTTGAAATATATTTCCCAAAGAGAAGTAAGAAGAAAGCTTATGCAAGTGTAGTATTCTTGTTGAACACTTTACCTTCTAGAACATTGAATGAAACGATATCATATGTGTTGTGGTACAATAGAAAAATGCTAGTGAACAATTTGAAGATTTTTGGGAGCGTTTGTTATGTTCATATTCAAGATGGTAAGATAACAAAATTGGATGAAAAATCAAGAATTTGAGTATTTATTTGTTATTGTAGTGGATGTAAATGATATGAAATTATATTTTCTGATACTAAAACAATTTGCATTAGTAGAAATGCAAAATTTGAAGAAGACAAGCAATGAGATTATAAACTAAATTTAATTAAGATTGATTGTCCTTTTGTTTCAGATAAAAATATTCATGATCAAAGAGAATGTATTCGTGAAATGATTCTTGAAAGAATGTTAGTTGATTATTTTGATGAACATGATAACTACACAAAGTCCAACCATTGCATCGTCTGACACAACAAATAAGCGGAACTTTTTTGACAAAAACATTCAAGTTGAAGTTCCATCAACAGTGATGACTTGCCAATCAACACAGAACTAATTATTATAAATGATAATAATATTTATGTTGAATGCAATGGTTGGACTACATGTCTGGAGGTGGGACTACCACTCCACTCTACATCAAATAATCCGTAAGGCCTCAATTCTTCAAGATTCATCTGCTAATGGTAGTTTAACTCTGATTATAGAATGTTTAAAAATGATGTGACTCATTCTGACTAGGATGGCGAAAATACTGAAAAAATAAGGTTTCTATATGATGTATATGCTAATTCGAATGTAATTGATAGCATATATGTTGATACTTGCATTGCTCTTTTGATCCAATAATTTTTCAGATGTTGAAAAACAAAAGAAATGGAAAATTGTCATGGCAGAGTACATAAAGTTGATCAAAAAGAACAAAATTTTGGAACTAGTGTCAAACCTTATGAAAAATTCATTGTTGGTATTAAATGAATTTACAAGACCAAGTCAATTCTGATGGGACATCAACAAATTCAAAACAAAATTAGTAACCAATGGAGATTATAAGATTCAATTCATAAACTACAACGAATTCTCTGCTCTGATACCATGAAGATTTAGGAACAAAGAGCAATTTTATAGATAAAGGGCATTCCAAGAAATTACAATGAAGTCTTTGCTCGGATACCATAAAGATTTCAATACGAAATGACAATTTTATTTAGTAAAGGGCATTCCAAACAAGAGCATAAGAAAAGCATTAGAGCAAAGACAACAATTAGGGCAAAAACTCACGACATGCTTTTCCATCAATTTCAGTTTGTATAATTCCCACTTTATATAGTGGAATACAAACCAAGTTTATGTAACTAATTAAAATAAAATAGCACGTTTTTCTTAGGAATGAAACACATATGCATAACTTTGCAATTGCATCAACACAAACTAGCTGAAGCACAATACCCGCTGGGAGAAATGGGGACATAGTCCAAACTTAAGTTGTTTAAGTTGGAACAAGAATATCAAAAATCATGCGAATGGTATTTAATGTCCTCAAAATTTGAATGATTTGACAAATTCGGTCTCGAAAGTTTATGTGATTTGGCTTTGTTTCCCAAAATTTTGTAATTTTTGCAAATCTAGTTCTCAAAGTTTTTAAAATACAAAACTAATCCACAAAATTTGAATTTTTAGCAAAGCTAATACTCACACTTTGTAAATTTTGACAAATCTTGTCATCAAAGGTTAATGTGTGTGACAAAATTGGTCCTCAAATTTTAGGGACTAATTTTGCCACACAGGGAAAAAGTTTACCAAATTCCAAAACTTGGAAAATTATTTTTGCCAAAATATTTAAAGTATGGGTACTATGCATGCCAAATTAAAGTTATGGGACCAAATTTGCCAAAATCATATAACTTTGAGGACCAAACACATCATTTTCTCATAAAAATCAAATTGCAAGCAACGACTACGAAGGCATACTGATGTTGTCGGATGTGACAACTCGACATGTAGAATTGTTTGCTTTTTATTTCTACATACCTGTGCTACATAACTACGAGACGTTTCGGATTAATATTCTTATTGGTTTTATTTTGTTTTGTTTTGTTTTTTGTTTTAATGTTATGTTTTAAAGAGTGTGATTGAGAATGACGAGCACAAGAAGCATGTGTGGATTGTGGATTTTCGCATAAGAATCTTCTATTCTTGTATCTCGAAGTGATAATTGCAAGGTATCATAGAGTTGCAATTCTTTTCTTATCCTTCAAAAAGATATAATTTTTGGGCGAGCGGCAAATTTGGTCCCCAAAGTTTAGTGCTTTGGCAAATTTGGTCCCCACAATTTGTGTATTTTGGCAAAACCAGTCCCCGAAGTTTAAAAATGGCAAAATCAGTCCTCAAACAATTTTTTTTTTGGCAAAACCAGTCCCCAAAGTTTTGTGTGTGTGGCATAATTGGTCTTCAAAGTTTCAGTGTGCATATTTGGTCCTCAAAGTTTGAGGATTATGGCAAATTTCGTCCCTAACACCGTTAAGGTCCCCAAAGTTTGCAAAACGTGGCAAATTTAGTCCCCAAACTTTGAAATGGCAAATTTAGTCCCCATATTTTACATAATTCGGCATATTTAGTCCCCAATAATAGAAAATGATGTTTTTGAAGGCCGATATGGATGTATATGATTGTAATGATACCGAGATTGATGAAATTATCTATGGATACGTACGGAAATTGATTTTTCGTTTTACCGAATGACAAGAATTGTGTATTGATTTGTGAAGACGAACGATACGAAATTGATGCTGGCTATACCGAATTTCTAGAATTGTGTATTGATGATTTGATTTGTGTTTTTTAGAATTTCTAGAATTGTGGCTAAACTATNAATGAAACAATATCATATGTGTTGTGGTACAATAGAAAAATGCTAGTGAACAATTTGAAGATTTTTGGGAGTGTTTGTTATGTTCATATTCAAGATGAAAATATAACAAAATTAGATGAAAAATCTAGAATTTGAATATTTATTTGTTATTGTAGTGGATGTAAATGATATGAAATTATATTTTCTGATACTAAAATAATTTGCATTAGTAGAAATGCAAAATTTGAAGAAAACAAGTAATGAGATTGTAAACTAAATTTAATTAAGATTGATTGTCCTTTTGTTTCAGATAAAGATAGTTATAATCAAAGAGAATGTATTCGTGAAATGATTCTTGAAAGAATGTTAGTTGATTATTTTGATGAACATGATAACTACACAAAGTTCAACCATTGCATCGTCTGACACAACAAATGAGTGGAACTTTTTGACAAAAATATTCAAGTTGAAGTTCCATCAACAGTGATAACTTGCCCATCAACACAGAACTAATTATTATAAATAACAATAATATTTATGTTGAAAGAAAGATGTCTGGAGGTGGGACTATCACTCCACTCTACTTCAAATAATCCGTGAGGCCTCAGTTCTTCAAGATTCATCTGCTAATGGTAGTTATAACTCTGATTATAGAATGTTTAAAAATGATGTGACTCATTCTTACTAGGATGGCGAAAATACTGAAAAAACAAGGTTTCTATATGATGTGTATGGTAATTCGGATGTAATTGATGGCATATATGTTCATACTTGGACTGCTCTTCTGATCCAATAATTTTTCAGATGTTGAAAAACAAAAGAAATGGAAAATTGTCATGGGGGAGTAAATAAAGTTGATCAAAAAGAACAAAATTTTGGAGCTAGTAGACAAATCTTATGAAAGTTTCATTGTTGGTATTAAATGAATTTACAAGACCAAGTCAATTCTGATGGGACATCAACAAATTCAAAACAAAATTAGTAACCAATGGAGATTATAAGATTCAATTCATAAACTACAACGAATTCTCTGCTCTGATACCATGAAGATTTAGGAACAAATGGCAATTTTATAGATAAAAGGTATTCCAAAAAATTACAATGAAGTCTTTGCTCGGATACCATAAAGATTTCAATAAGAAATGACAATTTTATTTAGTAAAGGGCATCACAAACAAGAGCATAAGAAAAGCATTAGAGCAAAGACAACAATTAGGGCAAAAACTCACGACATGCTTTTCCATCAATTTCAGTTTGTATAATTCCCACTTTATATAGTGGAATACAAACCAAGTTTATGTAACTAATTAAAATAAAATAGCACGTTTTTCTTAGGAATGAAACACAGATGCATAACTTTGCAATTGCATCAACACAAACTAACTGAAGCACAATATCCAGTGGGAGAAATGGGCACCCAGTCCAAACTTAAGTTGTTTAAGTTGGAACAAGAATATCAAAAATCATGTGAATGGTATTTAATGTCCTCAAAATTTGAATGATTTGACAAATTCGGTCTTGAAAGTTTATGTGATTTGGCTTTGTTTCCCAAAATTTTGTAATTTTTGCAAATCTAGTTCTCAAAGTTTTTAAAATACAAAACTAATCCACAAAATTTGAATTTTTAGCAAAGCTAATACTCACACTTTGTAAATTTTGACAAATCTTGTCATCAAAGGTTAATGTGTGTGACAAAATTGGTCCTCAAATTTTAGGGACTAATTTTGCCACACAGGGAAAAAGTTTACCAAATTCCAAAACTTTGAAAATTATTTTTGCCAAAATATTCAAAGTATGGATACTATGCATGCCAAATTAAAGTTATGGGACCAAACTTGCCAAAATCATATAACTTTGAGGACCAAACACATCATTTTCTCATAAAAATCAAATTGCAAGCAACGACTACGAAGGCATACTGATGTTGTCGGATGTGACAACTCGACATGTAGAATTGTTTGCTTTTTATTTCTACATACCTGTGCTACATAACTACGAGACGTTTCTGATTAATATTCTTATTGCTTTTATTTTGTTTTGTTTTGTTTTTTGTTGTAATGTTATGTTTTAAAGAGTGTGATTGAGTATGACGAGCACAAGAAGCGTGTGTGGAGTGTGGATTTTCGCATAAGAATCTTCTATTCTTGTATCTCGAAGTGATAATTGCAAGGTATCATAGAGTTGCAATTCTTTTCTTATCCTTCAGAAAGATATAATTTTTNAAAATTTAATAAATATTTCATATAAGTTTATAACTCTATATATTATTAAGTAAAGATACTTTTAATATATGATATGGATTTTGATATTTGATATTAATTCTAATTTTAATTCCTGCAATTTGCACAGATCTTTAATGTTTTTAAATAAACTTTAGAATTTGTGTTCAAATCTTGAGAAATCGCTTTTCGAGAATCTCAATTCCTAGTCCTAAATATCAATATTCATTAAGTTTATAATCTATAATAAGGCTGTTGACAGGGCACGATACCTCTTTGAGCACGTGGCTTCTTTTTTGCTGAAAAAATGGGAAAGTTAAATAAAGAAGAATCGCTGTGTTTTTGTGGTGTCGCCTATCTATCAAAATCTATGTTATAATACCGCAGGTTGAATCGTCAGTTCGAACCGATTTTTAATGAATTGGAGATTTTGCGCTTCGGTTCAAATAGAATGATATTAATATTGAATTCATTTAGTCCGAGATTTTGATCGAAGCGCAAAATCTATCGTTTCTTTGTGATAAAAAACGATATCATTTAGTATACCACTATTTTATGAGACAAAGAATGTTGAATTCTTTGAATATAATTTTCACTATATGATATAACTCTTTGTAACACTCCGAGTGATATCGAAATTAAGATATCAATTGAAAGTTTGAGATAGAGTAACGTCAATTAAGAGAAATATCATTTGTTGATGCTTATTGTGTTCATCAAATTGATAATTTTTTTTACTCTTATATAGTTTCTTCTTTGGATTCATCGTGTTGGAAAGAAGCTATTAAAATAGAATTTGAATCTATCTTAAAAAGTATGGCATGATAGATAGTTGATTGATGTGCCTCCAGAAGCAAAGTTTATTGACTACAATTAGAATTTCGATAGAAATTCTTTCGTAATTAGTACATTGATATGTATCAGTTGGTAGTCAAAAGCTTAATTAAGAAGTCAAAATATTGATTACTTTGATACTTTGCACATGTGACTAGAATCACTTCTTTCTGTATTCTAATTGTGTTAGCTTCTATACATAGATTTGTCATTCATGAGATGGATGACAAAATCGTTTTGTGAATTGTAATATTGAAGAAGAAATCTATATGACTCGGTATAAGGGTGAATTGTTTTTGGCCTAGAGAACAAAATGTATAGACTATTAAAGTCTGTTTATGGCCTAAAGCAATCACCTAAATTACGATATGAGAAGTTATATAATGTGTAATTGATAAAATATTATTTATCAATTAGTGTGAATAAATGTGACTATATTCAAATAAATGTAATGAAATAGTTGAGAGATACCATAACATTTGATATAAGATATGATAGATTATACATTGTACCTGAAGATACTATGATGAGACTGAATTTCCGATTCAAATGAGATCAAATCTTCCAGTGAATAATATATTCATATTGGGTGGGGTATTGTGACTTGGAATCATCCAAGTAAACTATCATTATCAAATCGAGTAGATTGACATTGAAACTGAGTTGTTTAAAAATTTATTGGTAGAGATCCTTTTAGGGTTAAAACGAACACTCTCTATGTTTATGCATTGTGATTGCCAATCGGCAATAGTAATTGTTAAAAATAAATCTTATAATTGCAAAACATACATCTTATATTTAAGCATGTTATCGTGAATAAGATGTCGAGAGATGGAATCATTTCCATTATATATGAGAAGTCGGAAGTGAACTTGGCCGGTCCTCTAACTATACCATTCGGGAAAATAAACAATTGCTCAAACATCGAGGGGAATGAGACTAATGTCAATTGATGATTAATAGTGATGGATACCCAACTTATGTGATTGACGATCCTATGAAGTAAGTTCATATGGGTAATAACTAAGTCAATATTAATCATGATGGGTATGTTATATAATCGTCATATGGTGTTTGAGCATGAGGTACTCATTACTTCATATATTGTGAGGTTGATTACTTAATGATTTTTATATCTCTTTAGGGTGGTGTGTCGATTGCAGTACACATTTGATGAAATCACCTATGTGAGTGTGGAGTGTGGCCGCTCCTATGGGACCTTGATAAGTCTCTAGAGCATTCATGAAAGTCCGAGCACGTGCATGGCCTATTAGCGCAAAACCGTTTGAGAATATAAACATAATTGGTAAACGTTATCATACAATAATGTTCAATGGTTCATAGAAGCTATATTGATGATAACTCTAGGACCGGGTACCCTGTAATGGGTAAGACCCGATAACGGTTGGGCCAATTTAAATAATTGATGAGAACTCTAGGACCGGGTATCCCATAATGGGTGAGGCCTGATAACTGTTGGGCCAGTTTAAATAATCTAAACGAATTCTCACAGCCCAATTACACCTTTAAGAAAACCGGCCCGATGTTCAACACGAGGACCAAAGATAACCTTAGTAAAAATGAGCGTTATCTGCCAGCTGGCTCCGTGGTTCGGTCCGAATGGTTACAAAACGGTTACAGGCTCACGCGTTCCACGCTTCGGGCCCTGTCACGTTTATCAAGCCTCGGGCCCGATCACGCAGACCACGCATCGGTCCCAGCCTCGTTTTACATCCTGCGATAACAACCTCTAACAAACCTGTCAGAGGCGGTTACAGGACGTGGATTACACTCGCCGGCAACTCTATAAATACAGGGCAAGGCGAAGGAAAAGGAAGGACCCTTTGGATGCAGAAGAACAGGCTGTTACGCTGCCCAGATTCTTACTGCTTTCTTTACTCAGTCATTTTCATTAGCCTGTTGCGTGTAAACTTCTCTTATTTTTATTAGTGAGCAGACCAAGAGCACAATCGGCCCTTAGTCGAGTGGTTTTCACCCCATTTTACGGGGTTTCCACTATATATGCTGTGTCTTTACTTTGATTTCAGTTTTTAATCGTTCTCCACATTTTTTATAAATTAGAACCGAGTTCGTTGATTGAACGAACCGGACGACTGTTGGCACCCCCTAAAAAGGGTCCATAACAATATTAATTTTCGAATTCCAATTATTTACAAGAAAAACAATCAATTTATCGATATTGGTTAACATTGACATCTATAGCGATATCGTTTACATATGACATTCTAAGTTGTAAAATTAAAATATTTTTAAATTCTATTTTTTAAAATGTTATTGTTTTCCTCCTAAAGTTTGCGACAAATTGTATAAATAACTCTTGAAGTAAATATAATTCTATGTCATATGTTGTTTGATTTGATTTAATCGAAAATTAATTGTCATGTCCTACTAGTGTGGATATGCATCGATGTATTCCATGATGTTTGACGTATTTACAAATATAGATATAAGTATCTTATTTATCGAGAAGTTTTTTCGCACTTTAAGATGATGTGGGAGATGTGTTGATGTTGCGAATGATGTTAAAGTAACTTATTGATTGGAAAGTAATATTTTATGCATTAATATGAATAGGGAGATGTATTGATGTAGTTCATATTGTTAACATATTTACGAATGAGATGTGAGTAACGATAAAAATTTGATTAAATATGATGTTGTTTAGTTTAACGAATGGGTAAATTCACTTTCATAACGTAACAATCTTTTGACTTGTTTTTTTAAAACATTATCAATAGTTTGAAAAGTAGATAATGTCAACATTGGAAGCGACAACCATGCTTGCTTAGCAATTGTCATGACAAATACATCAAAGTAATAGTACAACAATGTCATAAGTAATACTTAGGTTGTGCGAAGTACCACAAAATACATGGTGATTCAGAACAATCAAAATTATCCAAAATAACGTAAAATAATAATTCCTCAAATTAACGCTTTCTCGATGTCTCAATCATTGCAACGAACTCCTCAACATCATTTTCACAAAACCAATTAGTCGTCATCTAAACCACAATGTGTGCACAACAAATTAACCGAATTAAAAAAAAAACTTGCACATAAGTATATAATAAGATGTCGAATGACATAGGGGTTTGCTTCAAAAAAGATAACAATGAAGTATAACATGTAAATGCCACACTCACTTCCTTTTGAGTTGAAAGCTACCAAAAATAGAACGATAGAATATCGGTATAATTTTGGGTTGTTAGCAACTATTGAGAGTTGGCAACATGATTGGAATACTTGCAATATCATCATTCATATTCGAGTTAAAAAACTTGTGTATAATTCCAAACAACCACATAATGGAAGAGTAAACACAAAAAATCGTAAAACGACATCATAATGAACCAATGAAACCACAAAGGAAGAGTCATATCGCTCAAATTTAAACTGCGAAATACGTAGTCTAATGATCTGCGTATTGATGGATCAATCATATGTTGGTGTGTTTTTCTTAATTAGTCCAATATTATCATCCACACTATTGACGATCTAAGATTCGACGTAGAATTAATAGACACATTTATGTCTCCCAAGACATTATACCACTTACAACTTTGAAAACCATAATATTGTAAAAGGTTGTCGTAATGACAACGTACATGTATATATATATGAACACATACTCTTTGTCATAGTCAACAATGTTCTGTTAACCTACAAATCTTTTGTTGAATTTTTCAAATCTAATGCAACCATCCGATATCTGTGATAGTATCCAATGAAATTGTTATCTTTGTTTGGGAGGGAGACAAAATAAAGCCTTCCAATGGTAATATCCTTTTAATAAATATGAACTACATGATTCAATTTTTAAAGTTTGAAGTGCCTTACAAGCAAATTGTTTCAAAATCTGATGTGTCGATCACTTTGTACTTTGAAAGGGCACTNTTTACGAATGAGATGTGAGTAACGATAAAAATTTGATTAAATATGATGTTGTTTAGTTTAACGAATGGGTAAATTCACTTTCATAACGTAACAATCTTTTGACTTGTTTTTTTAAAACATTATCAATAGTTTGAAAAGTAGATAATGTCAACATTGGAAGCGACAACCATGCTTGCTTAGCAATTGTCATGACAAATACATCAAAGTAATAGTACAACAATGTCATAAGTAATACTTAGGTTGTGCGAAGTACCACAAAATACATGGTGATTCAGAACAATCAAAATTATCCAAAATAACGTAAAATAATAATTCCTCAAATTAACGCTTTCTCGATGTCTCAATCATTGCAACGAACTCCTCAACATCATTTTCACAAAACCAATTAGTCGTCATCTAAACCACAATGTGTGCACAACAAATTAACCGAATTAAAAAAAAAACTTGCACATAAGTATATAATAAGATGTCGAATGACATAGGGGTTTGCTTCAAAAAAGATAACAATGAAGTATAACATGTAAATGCCACACTCACTTCCTTTTGAGTTGAAAGCTACCAAAAATAGAACGATAGAATATCGGTATAATTTTGGGTTGTTAGCAACTATTGAGAGTTGGCAACATGATTGGAATACTTGCAATATCATCATTCATATTCGAGTTAAAAAACTTGTGTATAATTCCAAACAACCACATAATGGAAGAGTAAACACAAAAAATCGTAAAACGACATCATAATGAACCAATGAAACCACAAAGGAAGAGTCATATCGCTCAAATTTAAACTGCGAAATACGTAGTCTAATGATCTGCGTATTGATGGATCAATCATATGTTGGTGTGTTTTTCTTAATTAGTCCAATATTATCATCCACACTATTGACGATCTAAGATTCGACGTAGAATTAATAGACACATTTATGTCTCCCAAGACATTATACCACTTACAACTTTGAAAACCATAATATTGTAAAAGGTTGTCGTAATGACAACGTACATGTATATATATATGAACACATACTCTTTGTCATAGTCAACAATGTTCTGTTAACCTACAAATCTTTTGTTGAATTTTTCAAATCTAATGCAACCATCCGATATCTGTGATAGTATCCAATGAAATTGTTATCTTTGTTTGGGAGGGAGACAAAATAAAGCCTTCCAATGGTAATATCCTTTTAATAAATATGAACTACATGATTCAATTTTTAAAGTTTGAAGTGCCTTACAAGCAAATTGTTTCAAAATCTGATGTGTCGATCACTTTGTACTTTGAAAGGGCACTGTTTTCATCCTCGTCATTTGTACTCGACAATGGGAGATGTTGCATGTTTTGATGATAGTAAAGTTGTTGATCTTTATGGTATCACCCGTTATAAATTCATGCACAACATTTGAATGTACGGCAAAACATTGTTCATTGGTTGTCCAAGGCGGTGTGACATTCGCAAAGGAGCATCTGGAATATAGTTACTGTTATACCTCATAAACTAGTATGAAATGTTATACCTAACAATTATAAGACCTAATGCATCATTCTTAAAAAAAATAAAAATAAATTCATTTAAACTTGTTTATTTATTTTATCTAATTTGAGTAGCATAAAAATGTAGCTAATCACCTCTTACATATATCCAAAACAAATATATACATGATCTGTATTAGTTTACTATATTAAGACACCCTACCTATATACAAGTGTAATTGATGAGAACTTTAGGACCGGGTACCTTGTGATGGGTAAGACCCATTAACTATTGGGCTAATTCAAATGGTGGAAACGAATTCTTGCAGCCCATTTGTACACTTAAGGAAAAGCGGCCCGATGTTTAACGAGAGGACCGAAGATAACCTTAGGCGAAATAAAGCGTTTTCTGGTAACTGGCTCCTTGGTTCGGTCCGAACGGTTACAGACTCAAGTTTTCCACGCTTCGGGCCCCCACACGTTTACCACGCCTCGGGCCCGATCACGCAGACCACGCCTCGATCCCAACCTCGTTTTACATCCCGCGATAACAACCTATAACAAAACTGTCAGAGGCGGTTACAGAGCGTGATTTACACACGCCGCTAACTCTATAAATACAGGGCGCGACGACGGAAATAGCAGGACCTTTTGGATGCGTAAGAATATGCCGTTACCCTGCCGGAGTTCTTACTGCTTTCTATTCCATTGTCATTTTCATTAAGTCTCTGTTGTATTCATTATGAATTATTTGATTAGTGAACAGGCTAAGAGTATAATCTGTTCTTAGTCAAGTGGTTTTCACCCCAATTCCTGGGGTTTCCACTATACATCGCCGTGTCATCATTTATTTACAGTTTTTAATCGTCTTCCACAACAAAAACAAATCAGAACCGAGTTCGTTTGCTAAACGAACCGGACGACTATTGGTACCCCTAAAAAGGACAAGACACACTAAACGTTGTGTCATATGTCAATACCATGCTCCACTCCCTCAATTGCCTGGGGCTCACTTATCGATTACCCCATTGCGTTGTCCGTTTGACAGATGGGGGATCGACATCGTCGGACCTTTTCCCCGGTCAATAGGGCAAAGAAAATTTTGTATTGTAGCGGTGGAGTATTACTCGAAATGGATTGAAGCAGAAGCAGTAGCAATCATCTCAGAAAAAGTAGTCAATCACATTATATGGCGAAATATTGTGAGCCGCTTCGGGATTCCCCGAGCGCTCGTATCTAATAATGGGACTCAATTCCGCGGAAAGAGCATACGGGATCTATGCACCAAGTTGGGCATCATCCAGCATTTCTCATCAGTAGTCCGTCCCCAAACTAACGGACTTACGGATGTATCTAACAAGGTTATCCTGAAGGGATTGAAAACCAAGTTAAAGATTTTGGAGGTAAATGACCCGAACACATCTATGAGGTACTATGGGCATACCGAACTACACCTCGCTCAATAACCCAGTAATCACCTTTCTCATTGGTGTATGGGACCGAAGCTGTTAGCCCGGTGGAGGTTGCCATCCGATCACCTCGGATATCTCAATACGATGAGCATATGAATGGTGAAATGAGATTCTTGGACCTCGAGATGATCGAAGAAAAAAGAGATGCAATTTATGCGCGGATGCGTGCTTATCAGCGAACTATGGTACGGGCCCATAACAAGCGAGTCCTCCCAAGAGAATTCTTTGAAGGCGATCTCGTCCTCAGAATCAGTAAAGTGCAGAGGAACGTTGGAAAGCTAGACAGAAATTGGGAGGGACCGTATCGAATATCAAAGAAATTGGAATCAGGTGCGTACGAACTTGAAACATTGGATGGTATAGAGGTCCCCCGAACTTGGAATGTTATGAATTTAATGCGATATTTCTTGTGAATCTTCGATTAATGTGTTTGACTCAATAAAATACATTCCATTAAACGTAAGTAGAAAACAAGTAAGTGCAAAACAAACTATTTCTAATGGAATGATGGACCGGTCTTTAAGTTGGGTGACTTAGGACGAATCTGGACTGGTGACCGAAGCTTCTTGTCCGCAAGGCTCCCAAGTTGTAGTGACCGCTCTGACGAGTCAGATGCTTCTGCACTTGCCTAGCCCCATGGATGAGTTGTGATTCTCCCAGAACTCATTACGAACTAAAACACTCCCTTCAATGGCATTCAGTCTTTAGAAATAACCCTTTGTACCTATGAAATCTACTACGATAAAAGGAATGGTAGTCAGCATATCGAAACATAATATCGGTCCTAATATAAGACGTATTATGAGCAAAGCTTAGCCAACAAAACCTAAGAGACTTTATTAGAACCAAGGTTTGGCCGAAGCTCATAAAAACTCATATTAAACGCACACTACGCCTATCCAATCGAGTAGTGACTCCAAGGACGGAATAAGAGCGACCCATACACAATGCAAAGCGACCGATCCTATCAGAATTGATATGAATAAACCAAACATAATGTCTGAGACCGATGGTTAACCCCCTGTAAGCGTCCCCGATCTTACACTTGGTGATTAAAACAACTTTGTTAATATAAAACTTATTAGTTTATTTAGAAGTTGGTTATATTACTTCGTTCTGGCAATTAAAAGAATAAGAGTTGAAGGAAAAATAGTTATATTGAGAATAAGAAGTAAGACATATACAAAGTATAAATCAAATCTAGCTAATCTGCCCCTCTTCTTTATCTTCAACCTCCGGCTCCTGCGGTTCGGTCCGGGCCGCGAGCTACTTCAGTTCTTCTTCTTGATCGGCCACCTTTTGGTTGACCGCTCTCTCCATCTATTCAAAGAGATAGAAGAAAGGGTCTTCTTCCAAAACAGGTTCTTCCAAAGTCGGAATAACCTGAAGCTTGCCATCTCTTTCAAGTGGCTCGATCATCTTCCATCACTCGTCCGAAGGGGAAAGCCCGAACTGTTGAATAACTTGCTTTCGCATGTTATCCAAATACTTAGCAGTATAAACCCCATGTATGTTATCCGCTAAAGCGAATAACAAAGGGGACCGAGCGAAACCCAGAACTGCTACCCGGACCGAACCTTCGGTCGAAGTGCGGGCCCTTGTCAACTCCTCTTCTAAGGCCGTCTTGTCTTCTTGGGCCATGATCTAGTCTAAAAATATTTTGGGTATTTATTTTTAGATCAGTCAATTTATAATTTACTCGAAATTAGATTGTTTGTGGGACACGAGCGATATACGAGGTTGGGCCCACAATGTGTGGGCTTATGTCCTCGGGAGAGCAAAGCTCTACCATGGTTTCCACTATAATATTCGGAGAATACAATTACAATGAAATGATAATGATAATACGGGCGAAAACGGCTCGTGAAATGATCGAAAACACTCAGTCGGGCTCGGAAAGATGACAGCCGCGAGTTGTGGTTGATAACTTGCAGAAAATACTGTAATAGCAGCGCAGTCGGCACTGTACAAACAGTGCAGAGAATACTGTACGATCAGGAACTCGCGAATAGTAACTGCAGATGCGAGTTCTCGCGAATAGTAACCAGGTGAGGGTGGCCGCGTGAACTGGTACGAGTTCTCGCGAATAGTGACCAGATGAGGGTGGTCGCACGAACTGGTACGAGTTCTCGCGAATAGTGACCAGATGAGGGTGGCCGCGCGAACTGGTACGAGTTCTCGCGAATAGTGACCCAGATGAGGGTGGTCGCGAGTTTAGGTGCGAGTTCTCGCGAACAGTGACTGAAATACGAAGTCTCGCGATTTGGAGCGAAAGTCTTGCCTTAGGAGATGCGAAAAGGGGTCCGAATCCTTTCTCAATGCCTTAGGACTTCTATTTATAGAGGAATGTAGCCCAATCAACAAGTTTAGGCCCAAGAACCCAATTTCATTAGATTAAGCCCAAGTCACCTAAATAATATCCAATTAAATTAGAAGAAATGCCATTCCGCAACAGAACTTCGGAAATGCGTCTCGGTCTAGAATTAGGCGAGAATATCGATGAGAAAATACCGGAGGACCTCGTAAAATAATCCACTGCTTCCCGATAGCGAATACGCGGCCACATAACATCATTGCACCTGACCGGTGCGCTCCCGGGTGGCAAATTACGAAAATACCCCTGGCCCCGTCCGGGGCCGAAATGACCCGAAACATCTCAAAATGCTTACAGAGACTTTTATATGGGGCCCGGCGGGCGAGAATTGTGAGAATACCACTTGAGAATGCCATCCGATAAAAATATGAAAATACCAGTAACGGAGTCGGACGAGTCCCCGGGTATGGATAAATACAATAGAATATACCCGGGTAATATCAGGCCCGAAGGAGAAGCTCGTTCAGCTTGTTCCTCTTCTCGTGGGCCCGACCTTGGATTTCGTTGATTTCATCTTCTTTGGCCCGCTGCTTGGCCTCCAGGTCGACAATTCGCCCCTGAGCTGTTTGTCCTGTCTTCTCCAGCTCAGAGATTTTATCGGCTAAGAGCGAGACCTCCTTCCCGGCCCTTAGCAGCTCATTGTCCAGTCGGTCACGGTCCTCCCGTACTGTGACCAACTCACCATACTTGATCTCAACTTGCCTTTTTGCAAGTCAAGTTGATCTTGGACTTTTTGGGATACAACACTATCACCCTGGTTCTTCTCCACGGTGATAGCAGTTGTGAAGGTTTTCCTCAACATCTGCATAAGATAACACATTTTAAAGGATGAAACTTCGGGCCTTCATGTTAAGTAAAGTTACCTTGGTGGTGAGGTCGAGGAAACCTTCCATAATGTCTTCCCCAGACATGTCCGCTTGGACGTTTTCTGGGTTCTGCTATCCATAAATGTGGAAGTCCTTCAGGAAAGCACTCCTCCAGGAGGTTAATTTCCTCCCCTTGCTGAACATGTCCAGCAGGCCCAAAGCAACTCCCCAGTCGGAGTTTGTCTTAGGGTCCAATGCAAGCTCCTTCAAAATGATCCCTTTAGTAGGGACCGAAGCGCTCTCCCCCCTTTTCAGATCCTTCGGGGATTCCACTTCAGTCGCTCTTTTCCCTTTTTCTAAGGGGACCGGCGGCAGGGAGACGTTCGCCTTAAGCTGAGGACCGGGGAGAACCTTCTTCACGGGAACGACTCCCTGCAGCAATAAAGCAATAGTTTTAGTACTAATAAATGAGGTATTTCCGACTTGATAGAGGCTGGATAAGCTCAAAGAACGAATCCGAGCCTTTATCACCTCATCTACCACTCCAAATACCCGAAACGCAGGCCCTTCTCCGGTTGAAGGCTACCCTGTGCAGCGAAGAGTCAATGTGCCCGCGTTGGTAGTTTGGATCGGGGGGTCCCCGGACCCCGAAGGGACCAGCGTACCCCCCGTTGCTGATTCATTCCCCTCAGCGTTGCCCGATGCTTCGCGTTGTCCTTCAGAAGGACGGACCGAAGCAGCTGCCATGCGTTTGAAGCAAGAGCTTGGCATTGTCTCAGTCGAATCTGCAAAACAAATACATAATGATCAGGAAAGGATAAAGTAAAAACATTACTTCATACCCGATCCTTCTGATGGATCTGAGCTAGAAAACATCCAGTTCGGGGCTGCGGCTCCGGCCCTATCCGCAACACCTATTTCTATTAATCTTTTCTCCCGAAGCATATTTATTCACTTAAGGCGTGCTTCGGGAGGGGGGAACATCGCAAGCGTATTTGCGGTGTCCGGACGGGAAGGGTTGAACCTACTTCGGTCCAACTGACCTATGCGTGAGTGAGTTAGGCGCGGCCATACTTTCAACAGATCCTCTTTTGGGACTGTTATCCACACATAACAGACCTCCCACGCATGGAGAGACTCTTCTTTATCTACAATAGCGTACTCTTTGGTGCGCACCGCTATATAATATAATTTGCGGCAGCCTAACAGACCTTTCCCCTTTCGGGATCCTACCAAGAACAGGTTAAAGAAATGTTCTAAGGTCGGGGCCGATTCTGTTGGTGACAATAAAAAATGAACGCTACTATATACACATAACTGCCCGAGAATAACGCAAAAGTGGGGCAGTGGATCTCTTTAAACACGGCCGCTACAAAGGGATGTAGCGGAAAACGAAGCCTGCACTTTAAAGAGGCGTAACTAACCGGAATAGCATATGCCGGCACATTCATTTCCACCGGAAGAAAACAGGGAATATCTTCCCGTCCCTTCCAGATAGAATAATGTGTCGGAATCTAATATCTAGACCTAAACTCCTCAATATCCAACTCAGATATGGAAGGGTATCGCATTTTGTGAGGAGCCATAAATGTATACCTTAAGGAAAGTGGATTGAAAGAGGTTGAACGTGAAATCGATTGAGGGCACAGAGGGCTTGCTGTAGTTTTTCCTTCGCGATAATGACGATGAGGAGAAACAGTGCTCAAAATCCCGATTTAAATATTAATCTCCCAGCCAATGGTGAGCCGCCACGTAATACTGCCCAAGACAGTGACAGTACAAAGCGCACTCATCACGCCTATTGAACTATCGAATGTGAAGAGGCGCAGATCGGGATATTAATATTTAAAGAATAACAAAGATAAAAATATAACTTAAATATACGTTATTAAGTTTTAAACGCAATTAATTCCTACATTAAGGGAAAGATCGGTCCCCTGGACGCTCACTACCTACAGGTACAGTCTTATGTTCTCATGAATGTGCAGACATCATGTGATCGGCCTTATATCACCCCTACGATGGCAATCAAGCCCGAGGGGCTAGTGATGAGAACTTTAGGACCGGGTACCTTGTGATGGGTAAGACCCATTAACTATTGGGCTAATTCAAATGGTGGAAACGAATTCTTGCAGCCCATTTGTACACTTAAGGAAAAGCGGCCCGATGTTTAACGAGAGGACGGAAGATAACCTTAATCGAAATAAAGCGTTTTCTGGTAACTGGCTCCTTGGTTCAGTCCGAACGGTTACAGACTCACGTTTTCCACGCTTTGGGTCCCCACACGTTTACCACGCTTCGGGCCCGATCACGCAGACCACGCCTCGGTCCCAACCTCGTTTTACATCCCGCGATAACAACCTCTAACAAACCTGTCAGAGGCGGTTACAGAGCGTGATTTATACACGCCGCTAACTCTATAAATACAGGGCGCGACGACGGAAATAGCAGGACCTTTTGGACACATAAGAACATGTCGTTACCCTGCCGGAGTTCTTATTGCTTTCTATTTCCTTGTCATTTTCATTAAGCCTCTGTTGTATTCATTATGAATTATTTGATTAGTGAACATGCTAAGAGTATAATTTGCTCTTAGTCAAGTGGTTTTCACCCCAATTCCTTAGGTTTCCACTATACATCGCCGTGTCATCATTTATTTCCAGTTTTTAATCGTCTTCTATAACAAAAACAAATCAGAACCGAGTTCGTTTGCTAAACGAACCGGACGACTGTTGGTTCCCCCTAAAAAGGGACCATAACAGTAACAAAAGACATAGACATAAATAACATAGACATAAGTAAAATCGGACCATACCTACTTCATTCTTGACAACTGATCAGCCTAGACTTCATTTGTTCTTTCCAGTCGTGTATAGATTTTTAGTGGTCATGAGAGTGAACAAGATTAAAAATATGTTATGAAACAAGCAAATGCATACAATATATCAAAAATGAAATATAAATAAACAAATAGGAACTGTACCCTTATTTATAATGTTGCCGCATTTAGAGCCCGGTGACTCTTCCGAACTCTTGGATTAGGCATCACCAAGGGTCAGGATAACTGAATCTGAAAATACAAACTCTCAATTCTGATCCGAAGGTGCCACCCTTCGTCACAAAACTAAAATATGTTATCATATCTAATTTAGATCTCACTCTTCTATCTCTAACTATATCCATATTAATGGTGCCGTAAGCAAGCTTGTTTTGTGGTTAATTTGATGGTAGAACCATGTTTCCTGGAGTGTGCGTCCACTCTCCTCGAAGTTTCAGATACACAATACAATTAACTCATAAAACTCAAGAAAATTTGTTTCTGATTTTTCTGTGTAATTCGACAGTCCCTTACACCATATCTCTTTAGAGGGGCCAAATGATCTTCAAAATTCATGAAAAAATACTCATTCGAAAGGTAACGCATATGGCTACAACATACAAAAACCATTAGGGATGGTTCAGGGTTTCAGGGGGACCTAAGAATAGGGGCTCAGGTCCGTTGTAGCATGACTCGATACAAATATTCATTCGAAAGGTAATCATTTCATTTGGACCACCCAAATGCTCCAGTTGATTCTTGAAACACAAGACTTATGCACTACTTGAGTGCAAAAACAATTTTGAAAGGTTATTGAAAACAACTATATATGGAAACCTTCCGAACACTTATAATACTCAAGAATATTTTTAGTGAAAAATAACAAAAAATTGAGAAAAACCATATAAAACTCCACTCCAAAATTGTATAAAAATAGTAACAAAAAATTCATGTTTAACACATAAGAGCACTTAAGCACAAAAAATGCTAAATTTTTTTTCTCCTTACACAAACTCAATCATGTTACTTACCTTTGTGGTTAACCCTCAATTTCCATATCCAATAAGTGCATACATCCCTTAAATATACATTCATGTTGAAACCAACTCTCTTAAAACATTTCTTAACCATAAATATAAAAAACAGCAAATACTTCTCATATTCCTAATTTCTCCCTTAATCTTTTTGTTGTATGGTTGTTGTTGCTTCCTTCACATTTGGAGTTATGCAAAGTGGAACTTTGTTGTTTCTAACATAAGATTATCTATTTGGTAGGAGTTATGCAAAGTGGAATCCTTCAAATAGAACACAAATAGCAACAAAACACCTCAAAACATGTGTCTTGTGTTGAACTTATACTTTGAATGATAATTCGTTATTTTCTTCACATCCATGTCTCAAAAATATATTACTTTACTGATTTAAGTCTCTAATGAGCATTATATCTGAATACCATCCAATCAAAACTTATTTAATTCATACAACTTGTAAATCATTACCAAATCCACATAAATTAATATTATTGTTGTAAGATGTTCTTGCTCATTTCTCATAGGTATCATGGTTATCATGAAAGTAAATAAGATGGTCCTCGTCATTGGTCTTATTAGTTGGATAATAAAGGAAAAAGACATATACATGTCTTTTTTATCTTTGTGCATCATTAGTTGGTTGAATGGTAAATTGTGACTTTCTTAAGCCATTGACACCAACCAGCTTGGATTTGAATTTTCTTTACCACCATCACTTATGTCATATCAAAATTGTATTTTACTCAAATTATCATTATAGAATATCCTCATTTCTCATCGTTTACTATTTATCTATCATGACAAAAATTTAAAAGATTATTGTTTTTAATAAGAATAATTACATTGTATTTTTTAGAATCCAATATTATAATATGAGAAAATTTCATAATCAACCATAAACTTAAAAGTAGTTTAAAGGCAGTACCCGTAGTTCTAAAATTGTATGATTGACCCTCTAAGTTACCAAAACCATTAAATAAAAAATATCATAATCAACCCTCCAACTTACAAGCGTGTAAACACAGTTCCTCCGTTATTCCAAAATTGCATGATTGACTCTCGAAGTTACCCAAACTGTTTAAATACAACTCTTATATTGTTCATAGATGTTTTCCGTTAAATTTTTCATATTTTCCATTTAGGGTTGACGTTAAATTAGATGGTAGGGTACGTTAGAAGCGGTATTGAAGAGGACCCTTCGACTCTCATTTCTTGGCAACTTCTCCATCGTCGTCTGATCCACTTCTTGGCCAAAGGTTAGTTGACTTTCTTCCCGTGTTGTTTTACGCTACATTGGGATATTTGATTAATTTCTTGGCCAAAGCTTCTCCATCATCGTCTGAAATGCAAAAATTGGAAGAAGAAAAAAATCGGAGTAATGAAGCAAAGTATAGATCTTGGTCAAGTTATTCTCAATGCCTCGATCAAGTACTTCCTCTAATGCATCATCAACCCCTCAAGGATCATCTACAAATCCTCTATCAAGTACTTTACTTAGTTGGATGTTCTTTGCATGTGAAGTTATTTTAAATTTGACTTGAAATTCATATTATTATGAAACAATAATGCCAAAATCTACAATTTAAGGTATGTGTTTAATAATTTTAACTTTACATGTGATTTATTTTATTTTATGAGTTATAAATTTGTAGGATATACCTCTCTTAGGAATAAACTTATTTAGTAAGTCTTATCGGGGTCATGATCATAGAAACACATTATTCTTTTTCATCCGGTATAATCAAGACTTTTAGTATTGAAAAGTACCTAATTGATAAAAATAATATTTGTATTATAAAGTTGTGTATTTTGATTTTTTTATTATATCATTTATTATAAATATTAAATATACAAAAAATATTACTTAGTTCATATAAGTTGTAATCAGTTTAGAGACTGAGTTAGTCTACCCAAGACTCCAACCAGATGCATAAAACTAGATGAAGACTTGTGTAATCAGATATGGTTAATCGAGTTTCTATGCGGATTTGTGAACCAATCATCAAATCCCTGTGGATTGAAGTTAGGTACGATTAATATTTTAAAAATAAAATAAACTAATAATATTTTAATATCAATTCGATCATTTATTTGATGATAATTAAAAAAATACAATATAATAATAATTGTTTAACAAATGCTATGATGAAATTACAACTTAAAACAATTGCACTGTGGAAATGAACACAATGAAATGATCAACGGAAAGTGTTGTAGACTGGAGTGTACATGCAGCTCTCAGCATAGTTGACAAGATCCTTGGGACGAGGAAGACGTGAAGCCAGACCTACACACACACATCCGTATTAAATAAGCAATCTGATCCGGTTTTTAAACAGTGCATGACTTACCAAGATCATAGGCTTTGGCAGCAACCTTAGCAGCAATGTGAGCAGATATCTTGCGTATATTCGTGAACGGTGGGTATATTAGACCCTTAACGTAGTTCTCCTCGCTCACTTGCTCCGCTAGTGCTTCAGCTGTAGAAACCAATAACAAATGAGGCTTGATTTGGTTCCATTCAAGGCTAGAAATATATATACTCACATGCTGCTAGAAGCAAATCATCATGAACACGAATGGTTCCCGACATTATCAATCCCAACCCGAAGCCAGGGAAGATATAGGCATTGTTGGCCTGAGATGTTGTAACATGTTAAATACTTGAACAAATAAGAAAATATAGTAAACGAGACATACCTGACCAGGTACGTATACTTTTCCTTCGTACTCGACCGGATCAAATGGACTTCCACTTGCAAATATTGCTCTTCCCTGCAAGGGAAGGAAAGTTTACGATTGATACAACGAGATCGGATTGAAAAAAATGGATATTTATTATTATTACCTCACTCCACTTATAAGCTTCTTCTGCTGTACACTCAGATTGTGATGTTGGATTTGAAAGAGCAAGAATGAGAGGTTTCTGATGAATATAAGATAGAATAGTTAGATATCTAAATCAACCGAAAAGAAGATGAGTGGTTTATAACCTCGTTTATGGAAGCCATTGCTTCAACAACTTCCTTTGTAAATGTCTTTCCGGCTCCAGAAGTCCCGATTAGTACGCTTGGCTTTACGGCCTAGAATTTGTAAGAAAATGTTTAGTTTCCAATGGAAGAACATGAACGAGTTCCTTCTCACCTTAATTGCACCAAGTAGATCCTTAACATGTTCATGCTTGTGAGCCCAAGGTTTCTTGAAATGTTGAAGGGATTCACTACGTGAGCTAACGATCAGTCCCTAAGAGACGAATAAAAAGTTAGTTTATGAAATACAAAGAAAATGGATCTTAATACGATATAGAAAGGTCAAATGCCTTCGAGTCGACGAGCCAAATCTTCTTCCTTGTCTCCTCTACAGGAGCATTTGTCTGCAAAAGCTCAAGATTAATCATAGAGTCGAAAAATAGTTTAGATGCTGTGGATTTCTTCGTACCCTTTTGGATATTTCAAGTGCAATGAGTTCGGCTATACCGGTTCCGGCCTATGAAAATAACAGTCATGCTAGATTCTAGAATAACTGGATACAGGTAATTAAGATATGTGAAGAACAAAATTTACACACCTCTCCAGCACCCAAGAATAAGAACGTATGATCAGCAAGCTTTCCGCCTACAAGTTTCAAAGCTGCAACGAGCCCAGCAAGAACAACAGAAGCAGTTCCCTGATGAATATACAGAGAGTGTGATGATGTATTTTAAAAAAACAGAGAAGCATTGAATTTCTTATTACCTGAATATCATCATTGAACACAAGATGAGTTGAACGGTATCTGGCAAGTAGCTCGAAAGCATTGTGATTTGCAAAATCTTCAAACTAGAAATACATATGAGCATGTCAAAACAATATGGTACGAAAAAAAAACCGAAACTGAGAGTTGAGAATTCTTAGATATAGTACCTGTATCAGGACCTTTTCCCCATAAGTTTGCTTGACTGCAGACATGAATTCTTCAAGAAGTTCACTGTATTCCTGAATGAAAAAAAAAGATTAAAAAAGGGGTGCTTTGATTTTCATGAACAGGAATCAAGAGAAGCAAGAAAGACATCATGATACCTGTCCAGTTGCTCTATTTTGTTTCAAACCAATGTAGAATTCATCCTCCAGCAGACTTTTATTGTTTGTACCGACATCGATTGTAATTGGTAGGCACTGAATGAATAAATTAGCAATGTGATCAAGTTAGAAAAAAACACAAATGGCCAGCAGAAATTATACTTACAGCTGAGGGCCGAATGCCACCAAGAGCTGTGTACAGAGAGAGCTTTCCTACTGGAATTCCCATTCCCTGCGTAAGGTAATTCAACCAGGGTAAAAAGAATGAAAAATAAAGCAATTAGTAGCATGAAAATACCTGGCATCCAAGGTCTCCCAGTCCCAAGATGCGCTCTCCATCCGTGACTACGATAACTTGAACCGACTTTTCAGGCCAGTTTCTTAGTACCTCAAGAATCCTTCCCCTATTAACGATGATATGATCATATTCTTAGTTTCGATGAGATGGAAATGAAGACTTACTTCTCCTTTAAACTGATGAAAAGACCCTGAGGACGCCTGAAAATGCTTCCATACTTCTGGCAGGCTTCACCAACTGTAGGAGTATAGACTACAGGAAGAAGTTCTTCAACATTATCAATAAGAAGCTTGTAGTACAGCTTCTCATTTCTCTCCTGCACGTTTTTAATGATTCACGGATTGAAGAAAATTCTTTTTTTAGCTTCTAAACTTGATAAGTTCATGCCTGGAGATCCATTATGGCCATGTATCTCTGCAATGGAACTTTATATTCACGTAGAATTTTCATCATTCTTTTCTCCTGATAAGACAGAGTTCGTAAAATAGTAAGTCATGGAAAGTAACAAAGCTATTGGAAGAAGATGTAAATTTGTGTGTAAACCTGGAGTTCCTGGGAGAACACTGCTGGAGGCAAAAGTCCAGTCAAGTAATGAGCATCTCTTTCCTTATCAGAGAAGGCAAGCCCCTTGTTATAGGGTGGATCACGCAGCAAGGAATGGCCACTTCATATAAAACAATGAAACACAATCAGCTCTCTCAATAATCATGCTATCATTATCTAAGCAGTGTTCATTGTAGTTCATTCGGATCGTGTAGTGGGAAAGAAACTACTGAGAGAAATGAGAATCACTTGCTCACCTAGCAACAGAAACAGACCAAGGGGTGTTTCCCTGATCCTCATCATAAACTTCACTTGTTTTATCACCAAAATCATTACAAAAATCACCATTATTCTTCAATGTACTCGTCATAGCTGCTGCTTTTATCTCTATCAATCCCCTTTTGAAAAATTCTGAAACTCCAACTGCTTGTCTCTGCCAACCAAAAAAACTGGAGCAAAGGAAACAAAAATAACAACAGCTTAAGTGTGTCTAAGCTGCGAAAAATCTGTCAAATTTTGTATGTTTCACAACAACCCACAAGAGAAAACTAGACCAAATGACACATTTCTAAATCCAATAAGAGAAACAATTTATAGCCGAATGCGTTCTTCCCATTTGAATTTTGGGTGAGTGTAAACGGTTGACGAGGTCTAGAGCTTTGAACAATTCTCTAGAAGAAGAATGGACTAATATTATAAAGAGTTGAAGAATATGCATACCAAGAAAAGTATCCGTCTCCACGGTAACATGGCGAAAACTAAGTCAGCAAACGCGGATTATATACGGCAGAAATGGTGTAGAAATAAGGAGGAGATAAGGTAAATGAGAATCAAATCTCATCTCAGGGTATGTTCTGTATGAATTATGAGAATGAGAATGTATTTACAAAATAGATTTTTAGAATGTATTTTCATAATGCAAATGTATAAATGTTCTACAGTGTAAATAATGAGTTATAAAATAAGTGAAGTGTTCTGTATGAACTAATAATGTCAATGTATTATAAATGATAAATGTCTATTTTACCCTCTTAAAATGTTGAAATCATTAACAATTCATAATACATGATAATATTCGAAATATGAAATCGCTTCTTTCAAACCCCAAATCAATATTTCCATACATGCCGGTGCATCGGCTGGTAAGATGAAATCCGGGCGGTATCGATATTTCGACCGGTATCGGGTTTACGGGTGGAAACCCGGTTTTTTCCAGATCGACCTGAAAAAATTAAAAAAAAATTATATTTTTATTTTTAAAAAAATTTTTACTGCCCGGTATGCCGATCGTACCGATCATACTGATCCGAACTGAAATGGTACCCCATATATGTATGAAAACATTGTCCCAAATGCTCTTTCAATGATAGTTCGAAGAGATGAATTATTGTGGTTGAATAATTCATTTGGATTATTGTAGTCCGGAAAACTACGAGCAATCAGTGTAAGTTGAAGAAACATATGTAAAAAAAGTAAATATAATAAGTTAAAGTAAGATTTATGTTAAAGGGTATTTTAGTAATAAACTCATATGGAATGCATTTTAGAATTCAAAATGACCAAAATATGACATTTTGCATTTATGAACAAAAATAAAAATGCATTCTTGTTTTTACATTTTAAGTAAAATAGAATTGGGTGTATGTTCTGTAACTTTTTAAAAAATGCATTATGAAATGAAAATACATTCCTAAAATCTATACAGAACACCCACTCAGCATAGAGTCGGCGGTGAAAGTGAAACCAAGAAAAAGACCAACTGACCATTGAGCATTGACTATAAAATTCAACATTCCTCCTACATTGTACATACAAATGAGCGTTGTAAAATAGTCAATAGTATATCATGAATGAATTATCGAGTTGAATATGGAAGGAAAAAATAAATGATGAGTATAATAATAAAGTAAAAAATTAAAAGAATAATATATGCTATACAATTAAGGCAATTTCATTCAAATAATACTGAAAAAAAAACATCTTTTTTGTACAGCTCGTGTTCAGAAAATACAGCAACATTCTGAAATCAATTTTAGATTTTTCTATTATACAGTCGCATTCAGAAAATAAAGTATGAACTTTTTATTAGTCTAAATTTGTACATAAATCAATTTTAGTTTTTCTGTTTAAAAAATAAAATTATCAATTTTAGTTCGAAATTACTAAAACTCCAAAAATTATAATAATTGTTGTTAAATTAATTTTAGACTCAATACTAAGAAAATATTTTTTTGATAAAACGATTTAAATTTTGTCGAAATTTCGAACTCAAAATTCAAAATGCAAATTTATATATTAAACATTATCTTAATATTGATCGGAATATTGTCGGTACACTGGGAGGTGTTTTGAATCAGGTGTTCTATTTAGTACCACACATCAAGTTTTTGGATAGAAGTTATGGTGTTTTGAATATGAACCGAAAAAAGTAATAAAAAAATTTAAATTTTAAAAAATTGGTGCTATGTTGTTTACCCACTTGAAATTCCAAATTCAGATCTATTTCGAAAAAATCATTGTTAAATTAATCATCTTCTCTATTTTTGTAGTATACATGATTATTTTTGAATGAATTTGAAATATTAAAAATGAATTTTTTTCCTTTAAAAAACATAATGTCCTATAATCTAACTCACAACTCTTTATTTTCCTTTTATTTTTAGGACATCTTTTGACACATGTCCCTTTAATTACAATTTTGTAGTTTTTGACCCATATAAAATATGAAATAGGAGCATAACCCAACAAGATCCTATTGAAAATGTTGTAATCCACATTTCACATCATTAAACTATCAGAAGAGAGTATCAGAATAGATTAATCATTAAACTATTGATTAATCTTTCACCAAATAAAATAAAAAATTAATATATAGATATGTGCATAGTAAAAAGTATACATTATATATATAGATATATATACAGAGACCGCAGCCTCGTGGTTTGAGTTTTGTTCGAGTTCTAGACTTTGTCATTTATCATTTATGGTGTGTTCGGTAAGGGAAAACCCATTGAAGTTGTAGCAAATATTAACTATGATTAATTTGAATAACGGCTATTAAAAATGTAATCTTCATGGTTTCTGAAATCGGTTTGAACCGGCCGATGCGACCAATTCGATCGTGAACCGGTGTTATCATCAATTGGATCCACTTCGAAAAATTGTCCAATCTCATAATCGAGTCACATCAGCAAAAAATTGATTCGATTCTTATTTAAATGCTTAAAACCAGCCAATGTCGATTCGACCAACTACAATTGTGTCTATCGACCAAAATTTTGACATAATAAACTTATATTTTATATAATCTTTAATAAAATCAAAAAAAATGATATTGTTGGCTCATTTATAATAAAAATTAATGATAAAATTATAATTTTAAATTTATTTTATTATTAAATAATATTTAATATTTAAATATTGTAAACATATATAGTTTTCTATAACTGATTTTAACCATCCGATTCAAAAATTATGAATAGATTTTCTGTCGACTCATAGAAGCCGTTTCGAAAAGTATGATAAACACTACAGTATTTTAGTCATAATACAGAGAGCCTTGTATATATCACTCAAAGATTGAAACTTTTCTTTCATGACGGTATTCGGTTTTGTGGCTAGATGAATCTTCGGCCGAGGCAGAAGCAGAGGCAACCCTTTTCTGGGTTTACGAATACTGAGGTCTCGTATTATTTCATTTCCGCTTTCCAATCCAAGTTTCAGTTTTTTTCTGCAGCCTCAATGATTTCTAAACGCTTATCATTGATATGGATTCTGGGTTTGTTTGGGGCATGAATAAGAACTGATTGTCAATTAGGGATTCCTTGTTTGCTGAGGTTTATATATTCCATTTGAATGTAATGCGTGTGGCTGGCTACAGAAAAGCATCTCTAGAAGTGTACTGTTAACATTTTTTATAACTCGTAATGCAGGTTAAGAAAATGGAGCAATATCTTAACAGATGCGAGGAGCAATCTCTTGACATGAATTTATTCAAGAAACTAGCTAGGAGTTTCAAGTCAGTTTTTTTCCATTTAAATGTAGACTAGCATACTTTCGAGATTATTTTGCAGTAAGGGATGCCTAGTTCTTAGTTTTGATTGCAGTTATTCAAGTGATCGAATAGAAAAGCCTATTCTGAAGTGGAGCCAGGTTTTACTTATCTTTTTCTAGTGAGACGAGCCTTTCGTCTTCGTTACTAATTCCATTCCAGTGTTATTCAGATTGAAAAGTGGTTTCAGGAGAATAAAAAAACATGCAACTTTCACGAGAAATTAGGAGGCATCACACAGATGTTAAATCATGATAATGGTATAGATTATATGTTGTATTGTAATGAAACTGGATTTTATGAAGTTATCCATATCATGTAGATAATTTGCATTTTTTTCGAACATTTTGGAATACTGATTTGCCCTTTATCTGTTGCCAGCTTTGCAGTTTTTCCTTGTTATTCTGTCATTAGTGAAAATTCATTGTGATAACATATGCTTGTTGGATGGCAGTTAATACGGCCGGGGATGTCTCAAAGATGGAATTCGAGGCGAAGTCGTCCCAAGATGGGGCTTGGTAAGGCAATGAATATGAAGTTCTATAACACTATTCTTGCATTATATATTAGAATATGCTTCTTCTCAATTTGCATTACTTGGACATACAATTGAACACATAAAAGTTACAATTTATGAAACTTTCTATTTTTTTTATGGTTTTCGATGCGTTATGACGTACTGCAGGTACGATATTCAGGCATTTTTATCCCACAGATGTCTGAGTTCTGGAGAAATCGTGAGTATTTGTTATTTTCTCAATAAAGTAACATTTCCCACTATTTTTCTACTCTCCTATGACTAGCTAGTCGTTCAAGAACCAAAAGGAATGAAAAACACAGCTCATTGCAGGAAGTTCATGTGAGATTTGTTGGTTTCGGAGCTGAAGAAGATGAATGGATAAATTTGAAAAACAATGTACGTGCACTATCCCTTTCTTTGGAGGATTCGGAGTGCGACAAACTAAAGATTGGAGATTTAGTAGTTTGCTTCCAGGTATCTATTGCCCTTGTTGAATTCATCAAGCACTAATATATCTTTACTAATCAACCTTTCTGCTGGGAAATAAGTTGTCTCTGTTACATTGGAACTCATTCAGGCATTTTTCGGAGAGACAATTTGTCCTTTTTTCGAAGTGAATGAATAACTGTTACTGATTTTGATGAATTTGAGAATCAACTCAATTTTTTGGTTGCTAAATAGATTGTTTTCATCAGGAAAGACTAGATCAAGCACGCTATTTCGATGCCCACATAATCGATATCCACAGAAAACTGCATGATATACGAGGTTGCAGATGCCTTTTCTTGGTTCGTTACGACCATGACAACACACAGGTGAGATTGATTATTAACCACCCTCTTCTTGCACTTCCATATTGGCTCACTTTTGCGACCTCTCATGACAGGAAAAAGTTAGACTTAACAGATTATGCTGTCGACCGGAATTTTTTACTGGAACGAGTGATCGGGATGATTAGCTCGATCAAAGATATTGTTTCAAGGCTGCAGTCTTCATGAGGATGCAACAAATTCTCAGCTTCTCTTGAGCTACTACTGAATATTGCATTGAAGAATCAATCATATTTGCAGACAATTATTGCTACCTGCAGCTTTCCTTTTGTTAATATGTCAATATGTTTGGAATGAATTCAGATTTTTGTGTACCCTTCATGATCTATATATCCTCTCGTATGGTTTTCGAGTGAAATCCGATCTGATTCTCTATCATAAATATGTCAATGAAATCAAATGTATATATTGCCTATACAGTAATAAGATCTGATTACATTATTATGTTATTGAGTTACATTGGTAGTCATTCTACAGCGTTCCTTGTTGCCAAGAAAATTCAAAATTTCCTCTTTGTTGGGAGCGGCACCATGTGACTCCCTCCTCCGGCAAACACCGGTCGGAAATTCTGTGCTCTACGTGAGCACAATAGTATTATCTTATCGCATGAGATATTAACCTTCCAACATACGTTTTCCCTTCTAATCCCAACAGATATGCGAATTTCTAAGAAATAAATGAATGTGTTATACTAAAATCAAATAAAACATGAGCACGAACATCATAAATATGAAATGTACTTGCGGTCACATCCTCATATAAGAAATTTGATATTGAGTCATAGCAAAAACTTTTGCCAACTTGCTTTTCTTTAGTTTTTTTATTGGTTGCCATGTATTCTTCTGTATTTCCTAGCATTCATTTGCATGGTGTCTCTTTCCCACTTTTGTAAAATACATTCTCCAAAAATTTCTTGTTACATTTCATGCAAACATGATATGTAAGTTCTGGTTTCATTCAATGTGATTGTTATAGTGACCTTCATGTTTTCTCATACTTCTTATAATGTGGTTTCTCGTTACTTGAACACTTCATCTCACAGATCTACATCTCTCTTATTCTTTATTGCTTTCAACTTCAACTTGCACGACTACATTTATTACATCTGCAAAAGTAGGCTATGTCAAAATGGCTAACATGTATCTAATCTTTCCATTTAAACCAGTTCGGGATATGTATATCTTTTCATCTTCTGTTAACATAACATTAGGAGCATACCTATCAAGTTCCCTGAATTATTTAAGTATTGCATAACAGTCATTTCTCATTGGGTTAAATAATCAAACACATCCTTATTTACTTGCCTTAAATCCATAGGGAAAAAGTTCGCAAGAAACAATCTCTTAAATTCTTCCCATAGTACGTCATTCTACCATTTGGAAGCATTTTCATCTAACTAGTGACCTACTAAACTCACTTGTAAGTATTCTCAAGCTTCTACCAATTTAAACTTCTCCCACAATCGCAGTAGCTATGTCTCCACGTCTTCTAGTTCCCCTCCACTAAATGTATGTATCCTTACTCTTTTCATTACTTCATGATATTCAATTATTCTTCTATCGTATCTATGAACTTCTGCAGCTATTGAAACAACTATTAGATGTTCAACATTTCTCTTTTGAGACATATTCACCACTAAGTTTGTTACTTGATTCACATCATTAGCCATTGTTCTCATAATTTCCTTCATTTACTCTCTACTTATCCCTTTTTAGGAGTTGCATCATTTCCCAATGATGACCGGATAAAATATTTGTATATTTTGGATGGGGGTAACAAAATTTTAATATTTGGTTTCACATATAACAATTGTTTGTTCAAAATTGTTGAACTAATGTTATGCATGAAGTTTGGTGATAGTTTGGACCACCACGATACTGAGAATAATTATATCCATGTATTTAGGGACTCTATGGACATAATAGATCTTAGTGAGGTCAGTGTTTTCATACCGGTCGGTATACCGTCGGGCGGCACCGATATTTTTACCGGTATCGCCCCATACATGAGATTTTCAGGTTGGGTGGCGATCCGGCTCAATTATGCTAATTTCATATTCTCCAAAATGCAAATCTCTATTTCCTATTCTGTTTTATGTTATGACTTCGGTTTGGACTTAGGAGTTTGGACTGTCCCTTGCTATTGTCTTCTCCATCTCATTCTTCTTGTTCTTGATTAATTTTCAAGATCTGCTTCTATAATGTACATGGTCTCCCCCCATCGTGGATGGTTCAGCCACACTTGGTGCCACGAAATGATAGTCTAGTTTCAAAGTTCTATGGTTTAGTTCTACCGCTCTTCCTTTCCAAAGATTAAGATTGTTATTTTCGTGTAAGTTTTGCTTCTTTTTTCAGTTTTTATTATTTCTTTCTTTTGTTTGTGTGTTACTTTGTTTTGATATTTTTATTATGAATTTTTTTGATTTTTTATATGGTTAGACTTAGGTCTTGTTTTTATTAGGTGACTCTTTTAATATAAATTGTTTTGATTTTATTGTAAGGTCAGGGCTTGCCTCCGAACAATCTTATCGATTGTTTTTAATTTCATTGTTATTGACTTTTTTTAGTATGATTTGTTTCGATTGTTTGTTATTTTTAAATTTTTAAGATAGAGATTGAAGAAGTTGGTTCGGGATCAGGAACTCCTAATGAAACAATGTCATCTTCACAAGCTTCGATAGCAAAGAATAAGGACAATGCTCGGAATATGTAGAAATACTTGGAGTACATCATATGAAGTGTAAGCATTGCTCTCATTAAGTGAGAGTGGTGGAATTACAAGATTGAATGAACATTGTGAGAACATGCATGGGTGTTTATGAAAGTATTATGATTGAGATAAGAAATTCAATGGACGCCAAATCAAATATGAAGAAGCTTACCAAACAAAAAAAATTGATGAATTCTTGTATGCCGATCTTGAGAGTGAACAAGAGGATGATACAAACTTAATTTCAAGAGGTTCAAAAAAACCGAGCAATGAGAATAAGAAGTCGAAGAAAAATGTTCAGCAAATTTGGTTGGATGTTTGGCTGGGAAAGAAGCTACATTTAATGCATGTAAGTCGGAGTTCTTTAGTTCGATGTTTGCAAAGACGATTGCTTGTGGTCTTGGTTTCCAAATGCCAAAATATCATGCACTCATAATTTTTTTTACTTAGTACAAAAGTTGAAGTTGATGGTTGGGTAGAAAGTTTGAGAGGAGATTAGAGTAAATTTGGATGTACTATCATGGTAGACGGTTGGACGAGTACTTCACAGCGTGTCTTGATTAACTTTTTAGTTTTTAATTTATTGTTCTAATTGAGTTGTATTTTGGAAATCAATTGATGCATTTGATATCATTAGAATGCTTTGTGTGCATAAATTTGAAAAATGCATTGAGTATGTTGATATAATCAATGTTTTTATACCGGACAGTATATCGCCGATATACCGATCGATAAGCATAATATGCTCACCGGTAAAAAATCAGATACCGCCAGATACATGTGATTTCGGGTCAGGACCCAACCCGGCCCAAATATGCTATTTTCAAAATCCCAAACGGCCAAATGAAAATCTCTATCTGTTTTTTCTATTCTTTTTCTATTTTCCAAACGGCTATTGCATCTCTGATATTTTTTGGCTTAGTGTCTCTGATTCTGAGCAGTCCAATTTCAGAATATGGAAACACAAAACTAGAGAGAACGAAGAAACCAGAACCTCGACTCGAGTTGGATGAGGGAGATTTTGTTGGTTTAAGGGGTGTCTTATCGTGTTTTCAAGACTGGACAGTCTTAACAATTGATAGCATTGGGTTGAGGGTGTCATCTGGTGGTTTCAAGGTGTTGCTGACGACCAATTGTCTTATGTTAGGTAACCTCTTCAAATTTGCATTTGAATTTGGGTCTATGATGCTTGAATAAATTTTTGAGTTACTTTGGAAGTCAAATGGTAGTTTGGGTGGATTATATTTTTTGAAATCAAAATAACAATTGTTTTGTATTTTTGTATGGTTAGGGTTTGCAGCCCAACAATCTTGCCGATTGCTTTTTAATTGTTTTTGTTAGATGATTTTTTTTATATCAATTGTTTTGATATTTGGTATGGTTATGGCTTGCCGCCTGAACAGTCTTGTCGATTGTTTTTAAATTTCATTGTTGTTGATTTTTTTACTATGATTTGTTTGCTATTTTTATATTCTTAAGATAGAGATGGAAGAAGTTGGTTCGGGAACTCCTAATGAAACTGTGTCATCTTCACAAGCTTCGATAGTGAAGAATAAAGACATTGCATGGGAACATGTAGAAAACATGGAGCACATCATTTGAAGTGTAAGCATTGCTCTCATGAAGTGAGAGGTGGTAGAATTATAAGAATGAAGGAACATTTGATTGGAAAAAGCAGTGATGTGAGAACATGTATGGATGTTTTCGAAATTTGTGTACAATCATTTGTTTTGGTTAGCTTGGTTGAGAAAGAGAGTTGATTGGCCTGAGATAGTACGACCTGGGCCTACAAGATTTGCTACGACTTTTATGTCTTTGCAGAGTGTGTGCAGACATAAGCATGATCTGCAAGCTTTGGTTACAGAGGGTGTAACGATCCACCTTTCCGCTTACACGATATTGTCCGCTTTGGACTAGGCTGACCCTAATGACACCCACCTAGTCCTCACGGTTTTACTTTTTCCCTAGCCCCACACTTCCCAGTGGATCACCTATCCCTGAATTGCTTCAGGGTGAGCACGCTTAACTTTCTAGTTCTAACGTTCCGCTTGCCACTTTGCTAGGGAAAAGGCCTCGTGCAATGGAAGACGAATCACTATACTTAATCTCTGATCGTTCCCCGTCTATAGCCGATATAGGGATTCGCCTAAGGTGCCCTCTCTCTCGCACCCCCAAGGGGTCCTTACATTCACCCCTCCTTATGGACTCAGCGTCCTTGCTGAGGTTTGCCCCAACACACCGACTATAACCCGGGTCCTGCTCTGATACCAAATGTAAAGACCCGCCTTTCCGCTTGCACGATATTGTCCGCTTTGGACTAGCCTGACCCTAATGACACCCACCTAGTCCTCACGGTTTTACTTTTTCCCTAGCCCCCACACTTCCCAGTGGGTCACCCATCCCTGAATTGCTCCAGGGTGAGCACACTTAACCTTCCAGTTCTAACGTTCCGCTTGCTACTTTGCTAGGGAAAATGTCTCGTGCAATGGAAGACGAATCACTATACTTAATTTCTGATCGTTCCCCGTCTATAGCCGATGTAGGGATTCGCCTAAGGTGTCCTCTCTCTCGCACCCCCGAGGGGTCCTTATAGAGGGAGATTTTATAGTGTCTAATTTGTAGAATGAGATTATGACACGAGAGTTTGTAGACACCATCTTTGATCATCATTTTTGGGAGCAAACAGATTTAATTGTTAAAGTGATGTTACCATTGCTACAAGTTTTGAGATTCGTTGATAGTGATGCATCACCTTCTATAGGATTTGTGTACGTGGACATGAAGAAAGCTAACAAGAAATCAAGTCAGTGCTAAATAATGATAAAATCAATATGACATTTATCTTGAAATTTTAATGAGACGATGGGACACGCAGCTTAAAAGACATATGCATGCTGCAGCATTTTGGTTGAATATTAGGTTTCTTTTGGCAAATGATCCATTAAGAGACAAATCAGATATTCAAGAGGGAATTTTAGAAATTATTGTGTCTAAGGGTGGAATTGACAAATGTAAAATGATTGAAGAGATGATGACTTTTGAGGGAAAAGTAGGAAGCTATGGAAAGAAAATAACGGTGGAGATGTCAGCTATACATCAGCCAGGTAAAATGATTAAATGATTTTCAACTAATGCAAAAATATATAATTATATTATTTTTTATTTAGTTAATTGGTGGTCGGTTTTTGGATACTCGGCATCACATTTACAATCACTAGCTAAAACAATGTTTGGACAAACTAGTAGTGCATCCAGAAGTGAAAGAAATTGGAGTGTATTTGATAGGATGCATACCAAGAAAAGAAATCGACTTGAGTCTCAACGTTTTAATGATTTAGTTTACATCCATTACAATATAAAGTTAAGGCAAATGTATCTCCATTATTTTTTAATTTTCATGATTATATTTTATCTTTAATGTTTTAATATTTGAATATTAGATTGATCTTTTTATATATTATAGATGGAATTAAAAGACGGCCTTATCTGATTCAATTGATTGGGATAATGATTCACAAATTCATGAATGGGTTATGGAAGATAAAAATGATCTATTCTTGGATAACGAAGAAATTACCACACTTTTGTATGGAGATGTTCTAGATCCCGAACCGACCGACCAAAATACTCAAAATGAAAGTCTTGAAACTTATATCGAGTTGTAAACATTTATTGTTATAATTATGATAGAAAATTTATTATTTAAATGTTAAACTTATTCTTAGATTTTCTATGCTAGTTTTTTTGGTGTAATTATATGATTCAATTAGTTATGTATATATTAGTGTATTACATATTAAATATGTCGTACTTGTCAATATATTTATCGATTGTTTTTATAGTTAAAATGATTAATTTATAATCTTTTGCATAATTATTAAGATATCTAAATAGTATACTAAATCATGAACTAATTACAACAATTATCAAACTAAATTATACATTTTAATTTTTAAAAAATATTTTTTAAAAAAAAACCCTAAACCGGTACCGTTTGAAAAAAACCCTAAACCGGCCAGAACCGGAACGGTAAGTCTGGCTTGTATGAAAACATTGGATATAATAAACGTAATTCAGATAGTGATGGTGGTTCAAATTTTAAGGCGGTTGAAAACTTTATAAATCATAGACATACAAATATATATTGGACACCCTTCCCAAGACAAAGTGTTCACTTGATCCCACTCTGGTACTCGCAAATTTTTGCAAGTAGTCACGAATTTGTGTACTCCTGGTCGTAGTCGCAACTTTTTGTCCTTTCGAGTCGTGAGTTTCTGCTGACTCCCGACGTTCTGCACTGTTTCGTTGGTTCTGGACTTCGTATCTTATTTCACTAAGGCAGTCGCGACTTTGTGCACTTCTTCTGCAATCACGACTTTGTTCACTTCCTCAGTAATCGCGACTATATGCTCTGTCCTCAGTTGTCGCGACTTTGTGTTCTGTCCTCAGTAGTCGCGACTTTGTGCTCTGCCCCCGGTAGTTGAGAGATTGTGAACTGACTCACGAGTTTTTGCATGCATTCGTGAGTTTTTGGCAGTTACGGCGCATCAAAGAGTATTTGATCGTTTTCCGTACCATTTTCATTCAGATTATCAGTATCTCTTGATTATTATATTGAAAACTAAGGTAGAGATTCGCTCTCCCGAGGACGTAAGCTCACACATTGCGAGTCCAACCTTGTATATCGCTCGTGTCCCCCACAACAATTGAATTCCAAATAATTAAAGAAATCGACTAATATAAAAATAAATAATATAAAATAGTTTTAGACGAGATCAGGACATGAAGAAGGCTAAATAAGAAATAAAGTTAGTGTAAAACAATGATAAAAATCAATATGACATTTATATTGAAATATTAAAGAGAGAATGGGAAACACAGCTTAAAAGATATATGCATGCTGCAACATTTTGGTTGAATAATAGGTTTCTTTTCGCGAGTATCCATTGAGAGAGAAACCGGATCACCTAGACGGAATTTTAGAAATTATTGTGTCTAAAGGATGGATTGACAAATGTAAAATGATTGAAGAGATGATGACTTTTGAGGGAAAAGTAGAAAGCTTTGGAAATAGTGGTGAAGATGTCAAATACACATTTAAATAATTTTAAACTAATGCAAAAATTAGTAATTATATTATTTATTATTTAGTTAATTGGTGGTCGGTTTTTGGATATTCAGCATCATCTTCTAAACTGCCATAATTCTCGTCCACCAAAACTATATCAAAGACAATGAATACTACACATTAAAAATTATTTGCACAACTTTATAACCCACTCTACATTGCGAATTTCACGGGTTCCTACTAGTTGATGTATTCCAAATAGTCCAATAATTAAAATTGTTTACGTTGTGAATGTTATTGTAGTCTGTAGATTTTGGGTAGCTCCACCCCAGATTCACGATTTTCACCAGACGATGCTGACAATACCGGAAGATTAAGATCAACATCAAACTATGAATTGTTATATGTATCCATAAAAAACAAAATGTTACCATATAAATTTCAACTTCTTCATAACATTTACTGTAAATTTTGAATTGTTATATGTATCCATAAAAAAACAAAATGTTACCATATAAATTTCAACTTCTTCATAACATTAGTGTTGAAAACTTTTCAAGTAGTGAATTTTGACATAGAAGAAGGGCTGTAATATAAGAGATAATCCGCGTTCAAAAAACGTAGCCACGTACGTGGTAAACGCAACTACGTTTTGCGTAACACTGTTGATGAGAGCTCCAGAACCCGTTATCCCGAACTAGATGAGGCCCGGGCTGGCCCATGTGATGGAAGCTGAACCTAAAGGCCCTAGATCCAACTTCATATAAGGACTTCGCCCAACAAGGACAGTTGGACCCGAAGGCCCTTTTAGGTTAAGCCCATTAACCAGTAGCCAAGATCGAAGGATAGCGGAACACGTTATTCATTACTTCAGCGGACCGATCCGTTGAATCGGTCTAGACAATTACACCCCACGTTTCTTACTCTCCGGGCTTGGTTGTGCTTTCCACACTTTGGGCCCCATCACGCAGACTGCACTTCAAGCCCATCCACGTTTTCTAGCATGGGAAAATGACCTTGTCAGAGGCGGTTACAGGGCATGATCCATACGCGTTTTCTACTCTATAAATATATGGCTCGATGGCAATCTAAGACAAGACCTTTTGGACGTGCAAATCAGTATACACTCTGCTGATTTTACCTTCTGCGCTCTCTTATTTGCCTCAGTCATTTTCATAGCCCTTATTGTTTGTATCATGAACTATTTCATTAATATATCGGCTAAGAGCATTTTCATCTCTTAATCACGTGGTTTTTCCCCTTTTCCAATGGGTTTTCCACTCTAAAATCGTTGGGTTAGCTGCTTCCTTTATCTTTTAATCGTTTCCCCTATTCAAATAAATTTAAACTGTGTTCGTTGATTACGAACTGGGCGACTGTTGGTATCCCCGGTCTTTTGACCACAACAGTTTGACACTTTCCGTGGAGATGATTTTCTAATCCCCATTTGAGGTTTCTCCCTAGGATAGGATAAGCAAAGGCATGACAACTAGAACTTCGACGAACGATAGTGATGTGCTTCCCAACAATCTTCCAGCCCAACTTTCTCTCTACAGGATCTGGAGGCTGTTGTCTGGAAGGTGGTGCTAGAAATTACGTCTTAGAGAAGTGGAACAGAACCACCGGCTGTTACAAGCCATGTTCCTACAAATAGAGGGTATGAGAGTGACCCTGAAGCATGCAGCTCCGATGAAGAGGAGATTATCACGCGCGGTGTGACAATGAGAAGGTCTAGATATCGATCTACTCCACCTCCTCCAACCAGACCTCCAACTCCTGTTCGTGGGACTGATCATGAACGTATGCAAAGGCGTATTGATGAACTTACTAGGGAGTTGGAAACCCTGCGTACGCAGAGGGATTGCGGGCCCGATCTTGGGTGCAATCCTGGTTTATTCAACAGGACCATGGAGGCCCCGATCAAGCGGAGCAAGGATGATGACTAGTCGCATAATTTGCATACAGCCCAAGCATCATCCCATCAATTAGGCGGTGTCTCCGCTGCTTTGGGAGATTTGATGCTCACTTTTTATGAGGAGATATGGGCGGCAATCCTGGATCGGCATTACCGCAACCCCGAAGGGTTGCCAACATTCAGGGGCGACGGAGATCCTATCGATCACGTCACAGATTTTGAATTAAGGATGGAACGGTCCGGGCCTCTGATTCACTTAAGTGACACATCTTCGCTGCAGGATTACAAGTCGACGCCCGAACCTGGTTCAAGAACTTGCCGACCCGATCCATACAGTCGTATGGCGGGTTTATCTTGGCTTTCTCTGAGCAGTTCGCTCCAAATGTAGGACCGCCCCGTAGCAGTTCACTATATAATATGAAATATATCCCGGAAAAGATGAGTCTCCGGTCATTCATGGAGAAATTCAACAGAACTGCCCGGGGTATAAAATTGGAGCTCAGGGACAAAATCGATATTCTACACAAGGTCTTAGGACCATGCGGCCTTTCGGCCAGTTTGATTAAGAGCCCACCATCCACCCTGGAAAAACTCCTTCAGAAAATCAATAGTACATCAAGGTGGATGAAGTACTAGGACCTAGCTATAGGAAGCCTAATGGGAGTTCTGAGCCCGAAGGTGATCATAGGGTTTCTTATCCTAAGAAGCAGCCCCGAGAAGTCACGGCTGTAACTGAGAAAAATATCCCCCCGAAGAAGGAGAATAATCGGGTGCATTGTGAACTACATCATAATCATGATCAATCCACATTGAAGTGTCCACTACTACAGGAGACAGTGGTGGCAATGACGAATGACAGGCCCAAAAAGGATGATCCTAAGGGCAAGAGAGCTAAATCGTCCTGACGAGGCCATCAAGATGACAATCGTCATAGGCCGTGGGGCAGAGACAATTGGGGATAACCCCGAAATTATCATGACAGAGCGGAGGACCGAATGTCACCTCCGCCAGAAAAAGAAAGAGGCCAGCACGGTCGAGAGAACCGTGTCTAGGGCCGAAGATGGAGATGGAGATGGCGGGGCCGTGGCTGTAGAGCCCGGAAGAACTAGGGTGGAAGACAGAGAACCCCACTCCTCCACCCGCTGAGATGGACACTCAGCCTCCCCAAAATGAAACAGTGCCTAGAGAAAGAGATGTGGACGGAGATATTTATGTTATTTCCGGTGGTAATAGAATAAATGAATCGGTCAAGGACCGAAAGAGAGCAGCGCGTGGAGGCTCCGCAAAGAGCTCCGAATCGGTGGCCTAGGTCAAATATGAACCTGTGGAGCGGTCCTCCTCCTACGAGGATGCCATTACCTTCACCGCTGCTGATCGGGAAGAAGTTACTGATCCATGTTATGATCTTCTCATCATCACTGGAATTATTGCTAACCGTCGGGTCCACAGGATCTTGGTGGACACCGGGGCATCGTACATCCTCATAAAGCGCGAAGTAGCTGAGATGTTAGGGGTTCCAGGTCACGATCTCCCCATTGCCAATATCACCCTCTGCATTCTACCAGAGGAGCGTTATTGCATGCGAGAAGGTCTTGTCCCCAATCACTTTGGGAGATCAATTCAAGGACCTAACAGAAACCCTTGAATTTATCGTCGTTGAAGTCGACCTGGCTTACAACGCCATTATCGGAAGGACCGGGCTCAACAAGTTCGAGTGGGTCCCTTCCACTTATCATATGATGCTCAAGTTCCCCTCTGCTCATGTAATTATCTCTGTAAAGGGGACCAAACAGTAGCAAGACAATGCTACATGAGCTCGTGCCGAACTTTGGCACCTTTCAAGAGGGCCCGGGTGGATTTGCTAGAAGAGCCGCCGCACCCGAGGCAAGCTATGGAACCCATCGGGTTCAAGCTGATCAACTTGGTTGAAGAGGATTCAACCAAAACTACTCGCATCGGGGCACATCTGGTACAGTCTTATGAAAAATGAACTGGTCCACTTGCTGAGAAGCCATGTGGACACATTTTCTTGGACCCCGGATGATGTCCCGGGGATTGACCGATCCGAGAGTGAACATCGGATCAACACCGAACCCGAAACTAAGCCTATTAGGCAAAAGATGAGATGCTATTCTCCTGAAAAAACTGAAGTCATCCGGGCTGAGGTAAATAAGTTTACCATGCTACAAGGTGATGCTATTCATTGCTTAGTTAAGTTCCTATTCTCATGAACAAATAACATGGTGGAATATGAAGTCGTATTATCGGGAATGACCATAGCCCGAAAGATAGGAGTTGCCAAAGTGCGAATATTATCAGATTTCAAGTTGGTGGTGGAAAAATTCGCAGGAAGATTTGAAACACATGAGCCCATAATGAAACTATATCATGCTTAGGTTCTGGAATTATAAAAAAAGTTCAGTGAATTTTCACTTAACCATATGCCGCGAGAACATAACAAGGTTGCTAATGCATTAGCTAGATTGGCCTCAAGCATACCAAACATTGGATCGGGCACGGTATCGGTCCATATCATAGACCGACCTTCGGTCGAGATATCTGTGACCGAACAATCAATTGAAGAAATTGGGGCTTTATGCCATGAACTCCAGAGCTTGAACATTAATGCTACCGAGTATCTCGGGGAGCCCACGTGGATGGACCCCTTCGTCAAATATATGACTAACTGACACCATCCTGAGAACACATCAGAGGCCAGGAAAATTGAAACTCGAGCTAAACGATATGTTTTGAGCGATGAGCGATTATTTAAAAAGAGTTTCGAGGGACCGCTCTTGCGATGTTTGTCTCCTATTGAGGCTGAAGCCATCATGATTTATATTCTTGATAGAATATGCGACATTCACTCTGGAGCCCGATCTTTATATCATTGCATTGTCAGAGCTTGGTATTTTTGGCCAACACATCTCGAAGATGCTAACAAATATACCAGACGTTGTACTACTTGTCAATATCATGCTCCGGTCCCGCTACTGCCAGGGGTCCCTTTTTCGATGACCCTGCTCCACTGTCCATTCGACAGATGGGGAATTGATATCCCGGGGCCTTTCCCTTGATCAGTAATGCAGCGAACGTTCTGCATTGTGGTAGTTGAATATTACACTAAATGGATCGAAGCAGAAGCGGTGTCTATAATCTCAGAGAAAGTGGTAAAACATTTTCTATGGAGGAACATTATAAGTCGCTTCGGAGTACCCCGAGCATATGTATAGGATAACAGACTCTAGTTTCATGGAAAGGCTATTCGGGATATTTGTATCAAGTTAGGCATTGCCCAACGCTTTCGTCAGTGGCTCACCCCCAAACCAACAGACTCACGGAGGTATCCAACAGAGTTATCTTGAAGGGATTGAAACTAAGTTGGAGGATTTGGGAGGAAAATGACCCGATCATATCTACGAGGTTTTATGGGCTTACAGGACTACACCCCGCTCTACAACCCAAGAATCTCCATTCTCCTTGGTATACGGGTCCGAGGCAGTTAGTCCAGTAGAGTTTGCCATCCGATCACTTCGAATAACTCAATATGACAAGCATTTGAACGATGAAAGGAGATCCCTAGATCTTGAGATGATTGAAGAAAAAAGGAATGCTATTTATGGGCGCATGTGTTCTTATCAACGAACCATGGAGCGAGCCCATAATAAGAGCGTCTTGCCTAGAGAGTTTTCAGAAAGCGACCTCGTTCTCAGGAATCTAAGAGTTCAGAGAAACGTTGGGAAACTAGATAGAAACTGGGAAGGGCCTTATCGAGTTGTGAAAAAATTAGGAGATGGAGCTTATAAGTTGGAAACATTAGATGTGAATGAGATTCTCCAAACCTGGAACATTATGAACTTATGGCGATACATTTTGTAAAGTCTTTCTTGATTATATGACCCTTCATATTGTCCATATAATGGGAGATGTTTAATCCATAGATGTTTGCCGCCAAGGCAAACATCAGTGGGGATCGAGCGAAGCCAAGAAGGGCTTCCCGAACCGCTCATTCCGTTGCTTCTTTGCCCCTAAAAAAATCCTCATTCAAGGCATCTTTCTCCTCTTGGGACCGAAGGAGAAGTCTGTGCTCTCGTCAGATAGCTCTTGCATCTGACGCTCCAACTCCAAAACGCGGGCCGTCACGGAGTTTGTAGTTGCCTAGGCCTCTTTATGTTTCGCCTCCCACTCAGCTGCTTGAGAAGTGGAAGCGGGATTTCAGTACCCACTCCTAACAACTCTATGTTCAAACGGTCCCGCTCTTCCTGGACCGACTCCAGCTCATTCTGTTTAATTTCAACCTACCACTGAGCCAAGACAAGTTGATCTTTGATCTCTTTAATGGCTGAAGTAGAGCTTCGGCTGAGTTGTATTGCATAAGCAAGGTTCAGACCTTTTCTGCATGTCTGTAAGAGCGGTTTTGATTTAGTCTAAATCATAGTTAATAAGAGAACACAAATACAACTTACCGTGGCCTAGGATTCTAGATAGTCGGCCACCCAATCGCATCTAGTCAGGCTGGGTTCTTCCTTGCCAACATCCGATACTCCTCCAGCATGGCATCCTTCCATCATATCGGAGTTCTCTTCGGTCCCCGAGGCTTTGAGAGGAAGGTCACCATCTCTTGGATCGCCTCCTTAATAGACTCAGGGTCCAACGGTGCGGGGGCCGATGGCTCGACAATCGTGATCTCTTTCGTCAGGATCGGGGATGCAGGCTTATAACCAGTCTTCTTTAGCCAATTGAACTACTTTGGGGACTCCACTTCTTTAGCCGTTTGAACTGCTTCGGGGACTCCACTCTGGTCATCGGCGGCGTCACGATTATTGCTCCACTTCGAGCGCCCACTAAAGGAGGTCACTTCTTTAGCCGTTTGAATTGCTTCGGGTGCGGGGGTCGATGGTCGACACGTTCTCCCCCAAGCTGGTGGATGGGAGAACCTCCTCCACTCTGATCGACCCATGCAGCATTAATCACACGATGTTAAAGATCCATGGGGGAACTATTCCCGATCCTATACATAGCAGGCTCAATGAGCGGATTCTTGACGAGATCACCTCATCCACCTCCGCCATGGATGGACCGGGCCTCTGGCTGCTAGAAACCACTGGCGGATCGTGAAGATTCCACAGGAGCCGTTGTCATTGAAACAGACGACCGCAACCGAGCATCCTTCCTAGCCTTCGTGGCAGCATCCATCTCAGTCATACGGTTTCCAGACATCGTATCTGTGGAACCTGCAGAAGAAAAACGAAAAGTATCAAGAGATATGAACTAAAGTAAGTTGAATCCCGTACCCGATCCTTCAGTCGAATATGAACTAGAGAAAATCCCATTCGGGGTAGGGGCTCCGATCCTATCCGCTACCCCTATCTCTAATAGCTTATTCTCCCGAAGTATGTCTATACGTTTAAGACGTTTCTCTGGAGGGGGAAGCATCGCCAAGGTATTGGAGATATCCTGATGGGAGGGGTTGAACCGGGTTCGGTCCAACCTCCCGATGCCAGGATGAGTGATCAAGGATGTCACCTTCAGCAAGTCCTTCCTCGGAACATCCACCCAGACATAACAGGACTCCCATTCGTGAAGGGAGTCTTCTGTGTCGACTATGACACACTCTTTGGTGCGAATCGCTATATAGTACAACCTCCGGCACCCTAACAACATTTTTTCCTTTCGGGACCCGACTAAAAACAAGTTGAAAAAATGTCTTAGCGTTGGTTCTACGCCCTATTTGTGACAATAGAAAATAAAAGCTACTATGTACACGTAGCTACCAGGAAAAAGGACTAGGTTGGGCAATGGATTTCCCGAAGCACGGCTGCTACAAAGGGATGTAGCGGGAATCGTAAGCCGCACTTCAGGAAGGCATAGCTAACGGACAGAGCACTCGCAGACACATTCATCTCGGCAGGAAGGAAGCAGGGTACGTGTTCCTTCCCCCTTCAGATAGAATAATGCGCAGGGATAGAGAATTTAACCCTAAGCTCTTCGATGACAATCTCAGAAACAATAGGATACCTAACCTTACGGGGTGCCATGAGAGATTACCTTAAGATTTTAGAGGTAAAGGGAGTGTGAGAACGAAGAAGACTGAATCGCCGAGAGCGCTAGGGTTGGGAAATTTTTCGCGAAAATAGCAATGATGGTTCAACAGTACCAAAATCCCAACTTTTATATTCTCTCACGGGCCACTCACAGGATGACACATGCACAGTTGCAGGCAGACACAGTCTGATGACCTATCCCGCTATGGAATACGGAAGGGCGAAGGCTACTTTTTAATTCAAAATACGCTTTTGCCCATAGTCGTTACTGCTTTCAGATTTTAAACTAATCCCAAAATTCACAAGTGCAGGATCGTTCTTAGGGACGCTGTCACAGCTGGTTCGGGTAAGGTCCTCCGTTTATTCGATTGGGCATTCTTGCCTCATGCGCTCTCAATCAAATGGTCGAACTCATATCACCACTACGATAATGATAAAGTCCGAGGGGCAAGTGATGAGAGCTCCGAAATCCGGTATCCCGAACTAGATGACGACCACGCTATTCCAGGTTGGCACATGTGATGGAAGACGAATCTAAAGGCCCTAGATCCAACTTCATATAAGGACTCCGCCCAACAAGGATAGCTAGACCTGAAGGCCTTTTTAGGTTAAGCCCATTAACCAGTAGCCAGGACCGAAGGATAGCGGAGCACGTTATTCATTACTTCGGGGGACTGATCCATTGAATCGGTCTAGACGATTACATCCCACGTGTCTTGCGCTCCGGACTTGTATGTACTTTCCACGCTTCGGGCCCCATCACGCACACTGCACTTCGGGACGATCCACGTTTTCCAGCATTGGAAAACGACCTTGTCAGAGGCAGTTACATGATATGATCCACACGCGTTTTCTACTCTATAAATACAAGGCTCGATGGTGATCTAAGACATGACCTTTTGGACGTGCAAATCAGTAGACATTCTGCTCATTTTACCTTCTACGCTCTCTTATTTGTCCCAATCATTTTCAATGCCCTTATTGTTTGTATTATGAATTGTTTCATTAATATATTGGTTAAGAGAATTTTTATCTCTTACTCAGGTGGTTTTCCCTCTTTTCCAAGAGATTTTCCACTCTAAATTCGTTGTGTTAGCTGCTTCCTTTATCTTTTAATCGTTTCTCCCATTCAAATAAATTTAAACCGTGTTCGTTGATTACGAATCGAGAGACTGTTGGTACCCCCTTTCTTTTGACCACAATAGCTGTTGCAACCCTATCCGCGTTCTCAAAATGTAGATTCTTTATGAGAACGCATATCGCCTTAAAAAACCATTTTAAATCCAACATTAAATGACGAAAAATACAAATAAAGTAATTTGATTAGATTTTTATAGTTACATAGTAAATGGAAAGAGTTAAATTACGTATAATTTAAAATGTAGATTTTTCATGTGTTAGAAATTAAGTCAGACTAATGCGACATTATGCTCAAGCATGAACTATAAGCATTACACTGCTATTTTTTAAAATGATTTTATTCATTTAATCTATGTAGTAATTTTATTTAAATGGTACCGAATATTACAAATAATAATGAAAATATTCAAATGATTAAATAATAAGTGAAGATACATTTTTATTCAAAAACATAAGTCAATTATTATTTTTAAATTTTTTGTATTAATTGTATTGTATGCCCTTCCACCATGTTTTTACAAGTCTACATTATGAGTTTGTTTGGTACGCTAATTAAAAATGTGTTGAAATGAGATGTGTTCATTAAATGATATTTTTCAAATATGCATAACGCAAAGCAAAATTGTTTGTGTTAAACACTAAAAAATTACGATTTTGTTGTCTCTACTAAAACAGTTGTTGTGTCACGCGATTGGGAAAATAACTAATTTATTATTACTTCCAATTATATAATATGATTATTCTGATTTTTTTATATATAATTTATATAAATCATGATTGTTGTAACTGGTAATACAATTTACCTCTTATAGGGCATTTTTGAAAATAGCTTGAGAAATAGCGATGCAGTGAGACTATTATACTGTGTTGAGAGGTGATTGAGTATAAGTTATCGTAATTTTTAAAAATTATTTTAGAAACAACGATGATATAATAATGATTTCATAAAATAACTATTTTATCCTTACTTTTAAATAATTTTAGATTAAACAATAATTTAATAAGTGTAAAAATAAAATTTTACAAAGTATTTTTGCTGAAAGAAAACCTACTAACATCCCGTTGTTTTTTGGGTTCAAATAAATACAATTTATATTAATGTTTTATTTGTAACAAATGAAACTATGATTCAATGGTATAGCCATAATCTCATCAAACCCCATCTCAGTATTTTAATAGTTATTGCAAAGAAAATAGGCTAATTTGGCCGAATAATGCGTTTAAAAATACCGTATAATGTTTTAGGGCCGATAGCGGACGTCGTCCGCTATAGCTGTCCACGTCATCCATCCGCGGACGACGTCCGCTTTCCGCGTTTTTCAAACAATGCTAATGTGTTCTATAAATATGGATTGAGTTTCAGCACAAATTCATATCAAACAACACATACAACATTAATTGTAGTGTGCATCAGCCTCGAATTTCACGTATAATCGAATACCAATTTTAAAATTGAATTTCCTTAATTATTTATTTATTTAAATATATACTTTTTCATTATTTTATTTAATTCATTGTTTATATATTGTGTATTCGACACACAGTAATCACAGACATGGATCACGAATGGGCAATATATTATGACGATATTGGTTCGACTTCTGGTGGTCAAGAGGAAGGGTCTGATGATGACACCGAGCCCGAAAATTCACCAAATGAGGATCATGATGACGAAGAAATATCGGAAGGGGACGTCAGTGGAACATCACGGAGAGTAGACTGGGGCAGTGGTTTAGTGCGACGGTTGAGATGTTCCACCAAGGAAATGTATCCTATGTTAGCTGTACCATTGATAGCATCTGATCCAGCACCATGGATCTCTAGCCGCCACAAATACACGAAGCATGAAATTGATGAACTAAACTTGGTTGTTCGCATGAAATTTAAAGATTAGTTTCATCTTCAATATTGCATTGCACATTTTCATATTCGAAAATGATGGCAATACAGAGTTGCAGAGAGCGCATCAGAGAAATGGGTAATTAAATGTGCACATGAAGATTGCGCATTCCATCTGAGAGCAATATGTTGGGCACACGATAAGGTATGACAAATATATGTATACCAGTAAGATCATACGTGCGATAACATACTACTCGTGGAGGGTCATCGTAACATGTCGCAGAATTTTATTGCATATGAGATGAAATCTTTCATCAGAAATGATAATGGTAAAATGTTATATTCTTATTGTATTAATATATGGTAACTGTAATCTCCAACATTGTTATGCATGTATAAAAGTAAAGACTGTTCAGATTCATATGCGCGTGAATTATAGGCTGACTGTGAAATACGAGCAAGCGTGGTATGCACTTGAACGTGCATTTGAGATGGTGTACGGGTCATGGGAATCGTCAATGACAAAGTTGGCGTCTATATTTGGTGAAATGTTACACATGAACAATGGGACCATAGTACGGTGGCAACTGTACGGAACTAATTTGGGACTACCGAACTACATAATTTAGTACATGTTTTGGTTGTTTAAACCGTGTGTGGACGTATTCCAATATTGTGACCATGTTATTTCTATCGACAGAACACATTTTTATGCGAGGTAAATACTTCTTTACATTAAAATCATTATTAGTTCATACTTTAATCATATACGAATTGTAGGTACAACCACAAATTGTTGGTTGATGTGGCAAAAGACGGTAGTGGTCATGTGATTCCTCTCGCTTATGCTCTTGTTCACTCTGAGAGTACTCAATAATGGACATGGTTCTTTGAGATGCTCGACACGGTTGTTATCGGGATACATTAGAAATGTATAATATCCGGGCAGCAGGTATCATGGAGGCGGTTAGCTCGATGGAAGCGTTCCAAACTGGACACCTAGACCATCGTTGGTGTCTGCGCCACTTCTGTTCTAATTTCTACAGCATATTCAAGAACACCAAATTGAAGAAAATCGCTTATCAAGCCGGTGCGCGATCAAAAGCTTATAAATATCATGATGATATGGCCGAAATTCAGAGTAAAAATGAAGAAGCATATATTTGGTTGGAGCGAAGATGTTACAAAGTGGACTTTGACACATGATGACGGTAAGAGATATGAGACACTTACCACGAACCAAGTCGAGGCCATCATTGGCGTATTGAAAGTTGTTCGTCGCTTACCTATCACCATAATAGTTATGGTGACATTTTATTAGGTCAGCGAGTGTTTCATGAAGAGACGCTCAGAGATCCAGTCCATGACTTCGAATACTCAATTATTGACGGAAGCTGCTAAAAATTCTACAAACGTTCCAAAAGGAAGACAGAGTACCATACTTTGAAGATGTGAGACGTCGATCGCTAAGTCGCTAAAGTTGAGGTAGACACAGGCCGTAGCCATGAGGCATACATTCACACTGTTGACCTGATACGACAAACATATACATGTTCGAAGTGGCATACGTACCGAGTACCATATTCACACGCTATTAGAGCGGCGAAACATATTGGTCGCGCATCTGACCGCATGTTCATAAGAGGGTCGACCATAGAGATGTTGGAAGCAACTTACAAGGACGCAGTCATGCATTCACTTAGACCCTAGAACACATGGATGAAACCATGGTGGGAGTTATGGCATGACCCCAATAGATTGAAAGCTATCCAAAGGGCCGACGTAGGTGAAGTAGAATTCCAACGGATACTGATTTTTCTAGATTGTTGACGTAATTTTTAATGTAATTTAGATCATAATTTTAATTTTAATTTTAATTTTAATGTTATTTTTAATGTTATGTTTAATTTTAATTTTTAATCCAAAGGGACCTGACTGTATGTTCATAAGGGGGTCGACCATAGAGATGTTGCAAGCAGCTTACGGGAATGCAGTCCTTCATTCACTTAGACCGAGTATACATGGACGAAACCAGAGTGGGAGTTGTGGCATGATCCGAGTAGTTCTTCATTTTAATTTTAATTTTAATTTCTGATTTAAATTTAAATTTAATTTTAATAATAATAACAAAAAAATGATAATTTATACCAACATTTTGTATGGGGGAGTTCTATACAAAAATTTCATATCTATCATGTCATCATCATCAAAACGTGGTTGCTCAGGTGGCTCGATAAACTCTCCACCTGACCTACGTCTTCGCTGTCTTTCCCTGTCACGGTTCATCCAAGGCGGTTCACTTGGGTTAGAGCCTGGTGGGTATGATGGCGTGTGGAACTCAACTGGCCACTGTACAGGATGACGATACGATGAATCTATATATGGATAACTCATAGGAGGATACTACTGGGAGCCGTAGAAAGACCCGGCAGTTGGGTCCGGAGGTGGGTGTGAGAACCCGGATGTAGGGTCTGGGTACTGCGTCCATGGTCGAGGCACCAGAGATGGTTGAATAGGAGGCGAAAACCCCATGTCAAACGATGTGTAGTGGGGGGAAGGTAAGTACCCATAGACCTGGGAGAACGCAAAATGTTGTATTTTCCTAAGTCTATGGGTAGCTTCTGTGTTCCCTGTAGATACGTGCCTGCAAAGTCGTCTAACTGTGTAGCATGAAAAAAAAATAAAAATAAAAACCGATCAAATTAAGACAAAATGCAATACAATATATTATATATTTATTACCACTCGAGTCATGAGTTATGTTGTTCCTCCTCTCTAACTGATCTCCTCGTTCGATCGCACGTCTAAATGTGGTATACCATATGTACAATACCACGAATAATATGTGTCTTCCGACACATGAGCTGCGTCTTCGAACAAGTTCTCGGGAAGGTGGTCCCATATATCAATCCATTTAGCATGGATTTTGACCATTCTGAGAGTTGTAAGAATGCAAAAGCCTTAAGAGATTTACATCATCTGCTGGCCCGGGGATGGAGAGGACACCTCTGAGCTGACGTGCCACACGATCGGGGTGATGGTGTTCCACGCATGCGAAAAATATAAGCGGCCCCGTGTAACGCCATGCAGCAGTGGTCTCAGCATCAACGTGCTCTAGGTCACCATCCGTGTATGATATCCATATGAATTGAAAAGTATACATTAACAAACCAACACAATAATTTGTATAAGTAATTATTTAATACATTACCTCTCGTCTTCCAATAGCATCTAATGCATCTCGACAAACCCTTAGAGCATGGTTCGCCATGTTGGTATGGTCGATACGACATGTAAACTCCATGCAAAATACACAAATGGTCAATTATTAAAATAAATTATTATAAATAATAATAAATACCAAAATACAAACCTCCAACCGTAGTACTGATAACAACGTCTGTCAAATGACTCATTCGGGAAGCGGTACATGAACAGCGGCTTCAGAGCAGGAATTCTGGACAACGCCCACAGCTGAAAATTATAAACAATATTATTATCTATTGATATGACATTAAGTTTGTATAACGTAGACACACCTGCACAATTCTGAAGGTTCCACATACTGTCAGGAGACCGGTCGAAGCCTTGCAAAGTTCTTGGTATAAGTTCGCAAGTACGGCCGATCCCCAGCTAAGTCATGTCATCTCCTCATCATCTCTAAAGAGGTCCATGATAACTAGTTTCGCTTGGTCCCCATTATTATTCGTTAACAAAATCGAAATCACTATGAGAAAACAGATAGCCTGAGCAAAACAAAAGACTTCATCATCATACTCAAATGGCAGGGCAGCTCGTTCTAATATATATTCTCCTAGACCACGTAAATGGAAATTAGGCAAACTAATGAACTCGTCTTTAGGAGTCCACCCAAACGTGGTAGCGCTATATTGTTTCCACTCCTCAATACTACTATTGGGTCGTGGACAAGTGATAACATTGCCCAATATGGGCAATCCCCATATGAGCGACACATCCTGTAGTGTCATAGTGGCCTCGCCCATCGGTAGGAAGAATGTATGCGTCTCGGGTCGCCACCGCTCCACCATAGCAGTCATCAAATAATTATCCAACTTGATACGAACCGTCTTGAGTACTCCGTAAAACCCCCACCGTATCAAGCACGCAATACTCTAGCGTCCAACACCACAAGCTTACTCAGATAATAATCACCATGCTTAAACTGAATCATCGAATCATGCTCTCCATTTATAATGTTTCTATTCATGTGATGATTCTAACGATGTAGGACACTTCCGTTTATGGGAGCACGTGGTATACTTCCGCCTTCCATATCTATTACACAATAATGTACAAAATGTATAATAATAATTTAAATAAAATGTACACTAAACATATGTATAACATAAGTCATTCATATTTAAATTTAAAAAGTAATCAACAATAATACACAAATAAAATAAAAAAAATACAAACATGCTAAAAATAATTCAAAAATACAAAATAAAATATTTAAATTACAAAAACTAAATTATACCTAAATTTAGAATTTTTGTTGGTCTACAATAAGCGTTGCGAGATTTGTTCGGGGTGATTTTATGAGTGAAATCATCCCATATATATACACATAAGCGTAGCAAACGTCGTCCACGAAAGCTGACATGACAAGCTATAGTGGACGTCGTCGCGGAACACATCAGTAACCGTTGACGACGTCCGCTATCGATACTAAAACATTATTCGGTATTTTAAAACGCATTAATAGGCCAAATAAGTCCAAGAAAATATGTGGTGAACACTGAACAGTTAAAGCCGTGAAGTTAGGCCCAATTGTTATGGTTTGGGCTTCTGGCCCAAAGCGTATTATCAGTCTTTAGGGCAAAACCGAAACGCTTCTTCTTGTCACAAAGCGAAGCCAATTCTCGTTCGTAGAATCGCCATCACCGTAATGGCTGGTCCGACGTCGTATGACTCAGAGCAGGCTATTTCCGACGACTCCGGCGCCCTTGTTTACGACCCTAACTATGTCCCGGATTCGGTGAAGTCGTTTGTGGTTCACATGTACCGGCACATTCGGGAGAAGAACGTGTACGATATCTACCAGATGTACGAGAGCTCGTTTCATAGTATAAGCGACAGATTTTTCAAGGACACGCCGTGGCCTTCTGTTGAAGCAGTTGCACCTTACGTTGATAATGACCACGTCTTCTGCTTGCTGTATCGCGAGATGTGGTTCAGGCATTTATATGCCAGGCTTTCTCCCACAATGCACCAGCGGATAGATTCATGGGATAATTACTGCAATCTCTTCCAGGTCTGGTTTTTTCATTGATCAGCTTTGAGGTTTCTGAAACTGTGTTCTTGGGTTAGTTAATTAGGGTGGTCTTTTCTTTTTGCCCATTTTTTGAGACTTTATGCGCTGATTATTTCTATTTGTTCGGGGTTTAAGGTTGTGCTTCATGGGGTGGTCAATATGCAACTGCCCAATCAGTGGTTATGGGACATGGTTGATGAATTTGTGTACCAGTTCCAGTCATTCTGCCAGTACCGTGCAAAGATGAAAAATAAGACAGAACAGGAAATTGCACTTCTGAGGGACTTCAATCAGGTAAATAAGTTTTATATTTGGAAGTTGTGTAATGATTTTTTTGCTAAAGTGTAAAGTATTAGCAGCATAACAAAATGTTCTTTGATTTTCAGGCTTGGAATGTTCACAGTGTCCTCAGTTACTTGCAAGCACTAGTAGATAAGTCGATGATTATTCATATTTTGGAGCAGGAGAAGGAGGGACTTGAACAGTTTACAGCTACAGATGGATACGATCACGATGGTGGAAGTAATGTATTAAAGGTTTTGGGTTATTATAGTATGATAGGGCTACTTAGAGTGCACTGCTTGTTGGGCGATTATCACACAGGAGTCAAGTGCTTACTTCCTATTGATATCAGTCAGCAAGGCGTGTACTCTGTTGTTATTGGTAGCCACATAACTACTGCATATCATTATGGATTTGCAAATCTTATGATGCGAAGGTAGTACATCTCTTCGCCTGTTTTTGTGGGTCTTTTATTTTCAACTATGCGATTATAATGCCACTTTTTGTTGCTTTTTTGCTCATAGTTCTCATTTGTCTTTCTTTTTCTAATTTCATCTTTTTCCTTGGCTGTTTATCCAGATTGTAAATATACACTGGCTGTTTTTGTAACTTTTTCTCAGTATTTTTTTTCGCCTTTTGTTTCAATGATACGTAGGTATGCAGATTCAATCCGGGAATTCAATAAAATACTTCTCTATGTTTACAAGATTAAACAGTATCACCAAAAGTCCCCTCAGTATGAGCAAATATTGAAGAAGAATGAGCAGATGTATGCCTTGCTTGCTATCTGTCTCTCACTTTGTCCTCAAGTGAAACTTGTTGACGAGATTGTGAATTCCCAGTTGCGGGAAAAATATGGAGAGAAAATGACGAGAATGCAGAGATTTGATGAGGAGGCATTTGCTCTATTTGATGAGTTATTCTCTTATGCTTGCCCCAAATTTATCACTCCCTCGCCTGCTAGCTCCGACGAACCACTTGTAAATTACAACCAGGTATTTCCCTCTTCCATTAACTCCTACGAAATCGTATTTGGTTTCTTTATCAATACGAACACTCGCAGGATGCTTATAGACTACAATTGAAGCTATTTCTTTATGAAGTGAAACAACAACAGCTGTTATCTGGTGTTAGAACTTTTTTGAAACTATACTCTACAATTTCTCTTACAAAGCTTGCTTCTTACATGGAAGTCGATGAGTCTACTGTGAGGTATACGATACTACGACAATTCGATTTCTTCCCATAACCATATTAATTCTTTTATTACAATATACAGGACAATATTGATGACATACAAACACAAGACACATGCTGTGGATTCGGATTCAAAAATCACAGCCAATGCGGATGTCGATTTCTACGTTGATGATGTAAGAATTTTCTCTAATACTCGCAGAATATCATTCCCTTTTATTCCTTGTTAAGAATTTTCTCAACAATATAATTTGTTACAAAAGGATATGATCCATGTTGTGGAATCCAAACCAGAAAAACGATACGGTGACTTCTTTTTACGGCAAATCGTCAAGGTATCTTCATCTTCATATCTACCTTTGCAAGAAAAGCTTCATGACATCTCAATATCCTCATTTTTTCTTTCAGCTTGAAGGGATGATTACTGAACTTGACAGGATAAAGCTTGAGTAATTATTGGCTTTGCAGTTTTTCTTCTATGAAATGGCTCACGATTAGATATCTTGTTTTTTTATTGAATTTCATTGCACATACTCTTCTGTGATATTGTTTCATGTTGAAAGTGTATTCCAGTTATATTTCACTGAACATATACATATATGTTTATTGTCTTACTAAATACAAATGTTTTAAATTTGAGGTACACCAGAAATTTTTGACATATTTATTTTTGTCAATATTTAAACAAAATATTGGTCGTTACGGATTTGGAATAGAAAAATATATAAATGAAGTTAATATATTATTCTAATTAAGAATAATATACATTAATAATATATTAAAATTCGTGTATTTTCTTTATATTGATAATTTAATTTATTATTACAATATTAGATATATATATTGATACATTTAATTCATTCCCTATAACGTTGGTATTGGTTTTAAAGATTACTAAGGGTGTGTTCTGCACAAATTATGAAATGTAGAATTAGAATTTATAATTAGAATGCATAATGAAAATGCATAATCAGAATTTGTGTAGTATTCTGTAATGAATATGTTAAGCTGTTTAATGTAAAAAGTGTTCTGTAAAAATATAGATTGATAATTGATTCACAGTTATTAATATACAATTATACCCCTTAGGTTAAATATGATATAAATGATATATTTAACTATAAATAAGTTAACAGATAGTTAAATTTTTTAAATAATAAAAGTACGATAAAAATAACATTGTTCATTCAATAAGATTTTCAACATTTATATAAATTTAAAGGTCAACTCCCTTAGATATATCGGGTTCGCAATGATATGCTCGCCACAAATCATTACAAATTGAATTTCTAATAATCTCCATGGTAATATCGTCTTGTTCAATTGGTGGGTCTTCATGCAGTTTGCCAATGTTTATTTTGTTGCGTTTTTTTTCAAAATCGTCTAAGTTAGACCCGTCATCAGTGACATCGATATGTCTAAGAAAATTATGTATCGCCATGGTTGAAGTTACTACAGCTACCTGGTGATTAAATGCGAGATTACATGGCATGTCTCTCAAAATATGAAATCGTTTTTTCCAAACCCCAAATGTTCTTTCGATGACAGTTCGGAGGGATGAATGTCTATGATTAAATAATTCTTTCGGACCATTGTAATTCGGAGCACGGCGAAAGTCTGGCATATGATACCTTTCGCGACGATAAGGAGCCATATATCCTATAGTATTGCGAAATCCAGCGTCGACTAGATAATATTTACCTATGATGTAAATAACAAGAGTTGTTAAACATGTATACAAATAACATTTATTTACTTGCAACTTCATAAGAATTAATTAATTACATACCCGGGCGTGGTTTGGGAAATCTGTAGTTGTTTTCCCCAAGACAATGAGATAATATCATACTATCATGTGTGATGCCCTCAGATCCAGCCAAAACAAACACAAACCGCATATCAAAATCACATACCGCAAGAACGTTTTGGGTAGGTATACCTTTTCGCCCAATGAACCGCACTTGGTCATCTTTAGGTAAGGAAGCAACGATATGAGTTCCATCTATAGCTCCTATGACATCCTTGAAATATGGGTAGTATTTAGAGTTCGATCTAATATAAGGATGTACCTCTAAATCATCTTGCTGCGGAACAACCCATTTCGTAGCCATTCGTTGACAAGCGTTGAGTACATTGTGAAATGCAGTGTGAATGGTATCTGCCCCACGTTGAAAGTATTCTTGTAAATCTCTATTAGAGTGCCCTTTGCCAACAATCTTGAGAAATATTGCAACTTCCTCTTCAACATTTATATATTTTCTTCTTTCTAGTCCAAACTCATTTACTAATAAGCCACAAAATTGGAGAAATGTCTCTGTGTGCATCCGTAGCTCCCGATAAGCTCTAATTTCATGACCATTTAGTGTCGATAACAACATGGACCACCCACATGAAGGACGGTCATGAATTGGTTGCTTTACCATATATCGTTCATGGTAGAAAGCTAGTGCTTTCATTTTCTTTGTTCGGCTTTGAATACTTCTTTGTATTCGACGAAGGCGTTTAGACTCTTCATCACTTGATCCATTGCTGCCATCTGAATTAGAGTTGAAATTGATGAAAGAAGATTGAGATGATGAACTCATGGTGTGATTTTTCATGGAAGTTTTATTTTGCTTGTAAATATATTATATGCATTCATGATATGTTGTCTTTCTCATATCTCGATGTGAATTTTTTGTGAATCATTATAACCGTTAGATGTGGCTTTAAGTGTGGACCATAATTATCAAGAATAATATTTTTTGTTTGATTCTAAAATCGTATCCAAGAAAGATTTATTCAATCTGACAACTTTGAAAAAGTTTGAAACTTTATTTTAAAGATTATGTGAGTGCATTGATTTGAAAAAAAGAAGTTTACAATAGTTGAATAAAGAATGATATTTACATAAAACAATATCATAGATAAATCGATAATTATTTCACTATAACTTGGATGTAGAGTAAAAACATAGTGTACTAATAAGTTTTACGACAACTAACATAGTTCACAATTCAACAACCAAATATCACTACATAAATAACAAGTACATGCATAAGAAGTTATATGGGTCATAACAAAAGTTGTGCACAAAAGTTCATTTGCGAGGGGATGTCGCATCGGAACATCGAGAGTCATCCTTCAATGGTTGGTCGGGTAGGTTGGATTTAATCCAAGCGAGTCGACATGAATTATCTGACATGAAAATAAAGAACTCACGGTTGATTGTTTTGGTGAGCAGTTTAATAGCATAGCACCACAAACTATCGCCCGGAGTAATGCCTTCAATAGTGTTCAAAACATTCAAGCACTTTTGAGCATTATATGTGTTGCTTCTAACAAGCTCTTCATGCTCTACAAGAGACATCTCAGTCATACGTTCAAAGGAACTAGCCATTCTATCACTATTACTGCCACGTGATCCACGACGTCGTTTTAGAATGGTTCCATTCTTCATTGGAATTGGATTTTTCTTTGCCTCATGGATTGTTATTGTAGTTTCAATTTCATCAAGTGATATATCTTGTTGTCGGAACTCCATAAAAGGGTTGTACTCATCACAATTCTCGATTATGTCATCAATTTCATCCACGAGAATACCTGCACTAGGTGTATAACAGTTCGCTCCAGTGGCTATCACTGAATCAAATAACTTCTCTTTATCTTCTGGAAACACCGGTCCTTTATGTCGAAATATCTTTGCAGTGGGGAATTCCTAAACACAAAAAAATTGTTTAAATGTATGAGGCAAGCATTTGAAAGTTTAAAAGTGCATAAAAATCACCTTTATTTTATCCGTCCACCATTGGTCATCGCAAATTAGTGTGTTAGTCATTCTATCCCACCCTACCCCGGTACAACTACACAATTTCTTCCATAAAGTCCACTCAGTCCGAATCTCTCTGTACCTATTTTTCAGTTGTTGAAGATTATACACACAACCCGACTCTCTATTAAAGTTATTTAAAATATTATCCCACCCAATCTTGTTGAATGAAGTAGTAGGTCTATTTCCTACTAATACTTCAGCTAAGCAAATCTTTATAAATAATTCAATTCTCATATCAGTCCAGTTTGCTTTCTCTACCGGGACAATGATTTGCTTGTCTTTACCTTTTACATAGTGAATAACCAAGAATAAAAAAATGAGTATGATTTCTAATAATAAACAATGTGATAATGACAACATATTATTGGTTATCACATATCACTCTCAATCTGTTAGTAAACACTCAATCTCTTTTGGTTTCTTCAAGCTGGCTTTTGAGGATGACTGTGAGGTTCAAAAACTTGAGTTTCTCAATTTTGTTTGTTCCATCCATAAATTATCATTCAAATGCAATCAATATACAAAATGACTGAAGAACTCATTTCTTATGTACGAATCCAAAACCTTATTGGTCTAGATGAATAAATTAAAGATATTTGTGAGAGCATACAATCACCTCAAATCTTTAAAAAACTGCTTAGGTAATCAGTCTATCTAATGATACTAATATTCATAATAATTCTTCATCTAATGAATCAAAGCATAAGTTGAATCTTGAGCATGATAACACTAACAATAATGCAATGAAACAATTACACAATGCAAAAAACATTGGAGTTCAGGGAAGTGATTTTGAAATCATGTTTTTACTTCAAAAATTCAAGACATCCTAATAATATGATTCCTAACTAATAATAATTACTTCAATACTTCAAAAAAGATTACTTCAACACTAATAATAAATATGATTCCTAACTACAATAAAAACATACAAAAGAAGACAACTTATCAAACATTTGTTATCAAAATGAGATTACATTTTAACCCATGTAAAAACAAAATATGACACACCATTTTGATGCAAGAATCAAAACAAGAAGAACAACAAGAAGAACGGCCAGGAGGAAAACTTCTAACCCTAATACACCAATTAATGCATATAAAAATATATTTATTAAGATAAGGGTATATATGTAAATTATATAATAGAATGTATAAGATTTTAGATTATAGTGTAAAATGTTAAAATGCATAATGTATTTTAATTGATAATTATAATTAAAATACAAAATAAGTGTTCTGTACATATTTTTGAAATACATTATATATTATATAATGTATAATGTATTTTCAAAATCAATCCAGAACACTATCTAAGTATGAGATAAATGAATGTATTTTTTGGGAGCACGGTAAAAATAGTAAAAAAACATTTTATTCCGTAATTTTAGTTCTAAATATTTATTTTTTTAATAATTCAATCAATAAAATTTAAAATGACAATTTAAGTAAAAAATATAACATGTGAGAAATTTGATTTATTTTGATAAAATTTGGCAAAAAACATTGAAACAGTACCCACCAACCATGTCTCTAACTTAGTCATAGTAATCATATCGATCATACTAACAAATATCGAACATAACCGGTATACCAACATAACACCGAATGATATGAGTTACTGGATTGGGTTTTCGATAAAGCCCGTCTTTATTATTTTATAAATAATTAGTGATCTTATTTGAAAGTAATCAATCTATAATGCATTTTTCGAGAGTTTAAAAACCAAACTTAAATTGAAAAAAAATATAATTAAAATATTTTTAACTATATATATTTTTTAAATAAATAATATATACCAATACACTAAGTATACAGAAAAAATCGTTTGTACCGATGATGACTGATACAAACGATACTAACAAAACAGTTTACACAAATAAATGATGCAGAGATGTGGCTTCTTCTAAATGTTCTTAGTGAAATACGTATAAATAACTAAAAAAACGCAACTCCATTTAATATTATGGCTGCAGCATTCAATCAGCATATAAGATTTATGCACCCTTCCAATCAAGTCAATAATAATTTAAAGTGCATCTTTAATTAAATAGAAAGACAAATGTCNTAATTTTTGTATAATTTTTCAAACGGGTCCTATTTTCGACAATTGTAATGAGTTTTCTAACGGTTTTCAACTTACGGAAAACTGGGTGCTAAATGTCAGGGGTAAAAAACAAACGATATTGATAACTTTAGGTGTCATTCTTGCAATTTTGTAAGTTGGAGGACATACCCTTTACACAACTCGTAAGTTGGGGGGTTAATTATGCAATTTTCTCATTTTTTAAATAAATAATATATACCAATACACTAAGTATACAGAAAAAATCGTTTGTACCGATGATGACCGATACAAACGATACTGACAAAACAGTTTACACAAATAAATGATGCAGAGATGTGGCTTCTTCTAAATGTTCTTAGTGAAATACGTATAAATAACTAAAAAAACGCAACTCCATTTAATATTATGGCTGCAGCATTCAATCAGCATATAAGATTTATGCACCCTTCAAATCAAGTCAATAATAATTTAAAGTGCATCTTTAATTAAATAGAAAGACAAATGTCAAAGAGCTCACCCACGAATAATCATGTTAAATTAGATAGATTTGGGGACAGGATAATTAAAGTAAAAAATGAGGCAAGATCTATAAATTCTACTCTTAATACTAGAGCCACGAATTTGCAGAAGGCTTGAAGATATACGTGCAAGATCAATGCTTTCTACAAGAGTATTTATGGGATCCAAGCACAATTTCAAAAGGCATAAGAACAATGATAATATATAGCATTGCTACGTGAAAGGATGGGAAACTATAGATGGAAGATATAAAGTTCTACGCTAAAAAATTCAAAGAGAACAAATAATAGAGAACTTACATTTCATCAACTCCAACAGCACAGAAATATTCTCGCAGCATTCATATGGGCAGCGTTAGCTACAATAAAGAGCGTGGTTTTTTTCAAGCTACAGCTTTCTCAATCTATGCACCACATTTGGCCTAGGAATCAAGCATCACTATTGACATAAACCAATAAACCATCATCATCTTTGAAGGACCATTGACAAAAACAAGAGAAAAAGCAAACTTCATTTAGAGTGGAAATTCAAAGTTCAATTTACTGCGGAATGCCAATTGCACATCGAAGAATAAATGAAAACAGGACTATTGCTTATTATTTTCTCCAACATCAGGTCCAGCTTCTTCAGGAGTCTTAGCAGAGATGGAGAGAGCATGCAAACCTGACTGGAGCTCATCCGAGAGAAGATCGTACACCAAACGATGTCGTTTAACTAGGTTTAAACCTTGGAACGTAGGGGAGACGATCCTCACATTAAAATGCGTCTCGTTAGCGCCTCCTTCCATGTTCCTAACAGCGGCGTGACCGGCGTGCTGGGAGGAGACATCGTCAATCTCCAGAACCGCGGCCTGCAGCGCTGCATCGAGCTTAGCCCTGATTCGACCTGCCCTCGACATTAGCGGCCGCAGTGCCATCCGTGAATGAATGTTTGGGGATTACGAGAAATTTATATTTTTTAAAATTGTTTATTTTTAATCATCAATTTATATTTTGTCGTAAGGATTACAAGATCCCCAGAATAAGTGAATCTCAAACCCCAAGGTTTTTATATACCTTAAATGCCATCATATTGAACAACGAGCAAGTAATATTACGCACAAAATGATGTCCTCAATCGGATCATCAACTGTAACAAGCAGCATCACAAACTTTTATTTGAGTAAAATCTGGCAACCCAAGGAGCAAGCTGAGTAATATCTGGTGTTCTGGGATTCACAGAGTAATAATCAGACCAGTAGCATGGATTAATCTTCTCTGCAAAACTCCCATTCGAATAGATGCATAACGGAAGCCACTCTTCACCTCCATTCATTCGTCTCGATCTTTCCCTCGGATACGCCAATGGTGCCTGCACATACCTGGGATGAAACCAGTCATATGAGTTTTATTTACTTTGAATATTTCTGTCACCTAATATCATCAATGGTGGCATCCCAGCAAAAGTGTGTGTGTCCGAAAATATGGCACGATGAATGCCTTCCTTTAGCTCCATGTATGGCACGTATACGCGTCTCAAGATAATTTGATCCAATTATTTTAGGAAGGTAAGGGTAGAAAAGCATTCTCTTCTCTGGAGAAAGCTCCTGCCTGCACAGAAGTGAATCTGTATCGACATTTCATTTGGTTTTGAGCATATAAACAAGAGTTTTATATGTTACGAACCAAAAAAACACATTTGGTTTCAATTTCAATAACTGACCTGGGAACGAAATGCGAAAACGAAAGTATATGACTGCATTTGCTCGAAATGTAGTTAATGAGGCTCCAGCACTCATCATTCAAAGTATCAAAATATGTAGCAAGTGAAGTATCTCCATTCTTTAGCTCATCAGGCCATTTACATCGATGAAAATCTTTACAAGCCTAGACAACAAAAACCTTCGTGTTCTTGTGCATTTACCATCTTAACTTGTTCTGATCTAAAGCACAAATTGAAGTTTTTACCATTTTCAATGAAGGAATACGAATTCCAGTAATGTCCTTTTCGACATCGAAGCTCTGAAATGAAATCAAAGGTTAGTACCAGAAGATGATGCATGAATAAAAACAGTGAGGCGTTTTACTTTTACCTCATGATACCAGGAGTACAATGGTATAATACCCAAATCACCAATAATGCTAGGTTTCGTTTCAACTCCTAGCTTATCACAAGCTTTTAGCAATTCATCCAGTTTATCTAGGGAGCTTAACTGAAAGAAGAAAATCAGCAGCAAAATTATAAGATAAATGGATTGATGATGCAAAGAGAGATCGCGATGCTTACATAGCTGTGTTTCTCACCGCTGCGAGGGAGCCAGAGGTCGTGGTTACCAGGCACAAAAAAGACACGGTGAAATTTCTCTTTCAAAATGGACATTGTCAATACAAAATCGGAGTACCGCTCAGACACATCGCCGGCGACAAGAAGGACGTCATTTCGGTGGGCGTCGCAAGATAAAGACTTGACCCACGACATGTTTTCTGAGTAATCTGTATGCAAATCAGACAAGGCGAATACTCTTGTGTCGGAATGGCCGGAACCCATGTGTTTGTTCCCCAGGGACGAAGTGGGTATAATTCGAGGACGATGAAGAGGGAATGAAAGACACAGTGAATGGGAAAAGCACCGAGCCATAGAACTCCAAGCTCGAAGCTTGTCTCAACGTAAAATACCCATTTGAGGCCATACCCGTTTCTCTAAAAATAAAAGAAAACGAATTCCATCCATTTCACTTCAAATGCTGTTTGATTTATGTTTCAAAAAATCGAAGCTCAACCATGAACTCTCTTTGTTTTAAGGAGTACCAAGCAACCGCTTTGGCCGAGCCAAGAACTTGTAAAGCGTACTCAATAGCAAATACAGGGTCATCCACATTCAAAATCCTTTCTTTCTTTGGATCAACTCTCAACTCAGCATCAACCCTGAAGCTGAATGGTCCAGCAATCTGCATTTACAATCACAACCATTATAACACCCATAAGATGTTACCAAATTGCCAGTTAATAACAATAAAACCTGTTGCTGAAATGAAACACTGGCTGAAGGACAAATTGCCTGAACAGCTCCCATATTAGGTGTTTGAGAATTTATAAGGCTAGCCGCCATCCGATAAGCACCCGATAAGAACTTCGAACCTGATTGAACATCTATCCGTGAACTAAATCTAGTAAGATCAAAAAACTGCTTCTGGAAATTTCCATGTTGAGCAGAAAGGGATACAGAGGCATAAAGATCTGCTAAAATGGAAGACTTTCCACTTGTGTTTAGGGCTGTAACCGAGTTTTCTCGGTATGACGCAGCTATCACCGTTCCTAAATTGCAAGAAAATCCATCATCATTAATCAATGCTCAAATGAATCAAGATTAAATCAATTATCAGATCTTAACGCTCTGTATTACCTACAATGGCTGAAGATGAAATATGCGGGTTGGAGAGTAATATATCATATGGCTGGACCATCTTCTTCTTAGATGCTTCACTTCTCCATATGTCAAATCTTTTCTTGAATGAAAAATCACATTTAACAGATAAACCTGGAAGTAAGCTAGGAGGAACTGAGCTCAAAGGCAGGCCTTGCAATACTTTCGGTGAACCTGATGTATTATTGACACAGAAATGGTATCCAAAACCAGAACCAGAACCAGAAGCTGCTGAAGCAAGATCCATGGACATTGTAAGTGGAACATCCCAGTAATTACCAAGATTATCAACAAAAAGTGCTGGAGAAGCTGTCTCGAATGTGAGATTATGGTTTAGAAACTGCAACAGCAAGCACATGTAGTTAAGATGCTGATAGTTCAATGAAGTGCAATAGAATAAACTCACATAGGCTTGCCTTATGATGAAATAATGCTTTCTTCCTGGGAGTTTTGCCATTACCATGAGTTTCCAAGCTTAATAGCAATAAGTCTTCAGGTGTTAAGAGCCATTCTGAACATAAATTGAGGGCATAAAATTTGTTATCAGACAGATGCCTCAAAAAATCAAAGAATGGTGTATCAGATTCCTTCTTCTTCCCCAGAGATGAAACAATAAACTTCTGCACATTGAACTGTCCCAGAAATGTTGCAAACCTTCACAGGTCAATTAAAATACATGAAAATCTTCGATACACTCATAAAAAAACAGTCTTTTCTTTTAAGCAAACACTCTACTTTTACAAACTAGAATTAATTTCCAACAAGCCCTAACAATAATCAGCATCGATAACTAGAAGTAGAGGAAAGTATCGGTACCAGGAATCACGAAGAAAGGCAGGCAAAGGAAGAGAAACAATCCTCTGAAAAAAGAGGCTATTAGAAAAGGAGGGTACGAATGGCATGGCCATGAACCGTTGGAGAAAATCAACCTGCCTGGAGCGAGATAGCTTCGACCCACGGCTCATACCAATTGGAAGTAGGTAGCCGTGCGAGGGCCTCGCCACTCCATCTACCGTCAAGGGCGTCGATAAATCCACATCCGTCATCCATCTCAGCTTTTTCATTCTTGAGAAACGGAGCCAGACCACACTGTCGAAAAAAGTCTGACTACAGTTTTTCGACGCTTGTCTAGTCAATGGAGTTAACAAAAAGGGTAATTTTTGTTAGTAACATTTGCCTAAAATGTTTTATTGTTATTCGATGTTTAAATCATGTTTATTGAACTGGTTTACATAATAAAAATGGGCACATGCCATTTAAGATCTTCAAATTTGATAAATTTATCTTTAAAATTTATTATTTTTGATAAATTTAGTTTGCGAAGGTTTTTGAAGGTGAAAGTAGTTTTAAAACTTTGTTTTTATGGTAAAACTATTTCATATTTTTCGTCAAATTTGATGGACTAATTTTACAACACGAGAACAAAATTTACCAAATTTTGAAAACTTTATAAACTGTTTTTACTAAAACTATCAAAATATGATGATTAGATATATAAAATTAAAGTTTATGATTAAATTTATTAAAATCATAAAATTTTGGGATGAGACACACCGATTCTCAATAAAAATACATGGTTTTCATTAAAAAACTGATATCATTTAATATTTTTATAAAAAAATTACTCAATATCAACACTATTATTTTTGTAATTGGTAGTGTTAAAAAATTATTAATTTAAGTCAACGTTATTTCAAATTTCAGATTTTTGGCAGTGCAATAAACATAACAAAAACACTTATCAAAACTATTTAAAACAAAATTTGACAGGATGCAAAGTATTGATAACAAAAAAAAATCAAAATTGAACATTATTTTAGAAATTCATTATTGGAAATCAACTTTCTAAAAATTTAGATTGTGTTAAATCTAAATTTATTTAGGATTACTAACTAGGATGTTATAAGTCCGGCATGTTTGGTTTAGCGATTAAAGTATAGTGATTATCACGATTTCATCACAGCTATTAAAACTAGCTATGACATTATCATGATTTAATAAATGGCTAATTTACACTTACATCTAATAATTATAATATTATTATATATATAAGAGTATATAAATAGTTTTACACAATTCACAATAATAATAAATGAGCAAGTTTCTGGGAAGAAATCAAGAGTCAAAAATTAACATACAAGATTGCAGTAGAAATCAAGAGTCAAGATAATACAAATTAACATGCTAGATTTAAGAAGCAAATTAAGAAATATAAATAAAAAATACATAACTCAAAGATAAAGAAAAAATTAAATACATTCGACAGAAATTCAAAAGCTAAATCAGAGAAACTTGTTAAATATTAAAATTTTGAAGAGGGGGACCCCAAACTCCATATTCCAAAACTATCCGTGTTGTAATCTACCTCTCAGTTCTCTCTCATCTTCTGATTTTCTCCAAAACGACGGAAAATAGATTGAATTTGTAAAAAAGAGAATTGCGCGGACCATTTTTGTAATGGTTACCGGTTTGACCGGACGGTCAGCTACTGGCTCACTTACACAAACACAACCCCACTTGTTAATTTTCTCTCATACTCATATTAATTCCCCTTCTTGGGTAAATATGTATAGTAAATTTGTACCACACAACACATATTTAAAAGTAACACTATTCTATAATGCAATTGTTGGTTTGCATTATAGCCAATGTTTTCAAACTTAACCCAGTTCTTTTGGGTTGGACGATTGACCCGTCACTTGGCCCATTGGGTGGGCGGGATGATGAGCTGAAGTATTTTTCTTTAAAAAAATATAATATAATATTTTTTTATAATTTTTATTATGGTTGAAAAACCAGGGGTACCAACAGTCGTTTGATTCGCTATAAAACGAACTCAGTTTTGATTTATTTGTTATGAGGAGCCATTGTGAATAAAAATGAAAAAAGACACATCAAATTTAGAGTAGAAAACTTCTGAAAAATAGGGAAAAACCACTTGACTAAGAGCTAGAGATACTCTTAGCCGATTCCTTTATGAAACAGTTCATTCCAAAATGAGATGGTTAATTAAAAGGGCGAGGTAAAGGAAGCGCTCGAGAGAAAGCAGTAAGGGCAAATGCCAATCCCCTCCCCTCTTCCTAAGTGTTCATTTTATATGCCTCCCTAGCTGTGTGAGGCAACGGTGTCGTTTTGTGCACGTCTTATGCAGCTAGGTCAGCCTATATGAGATGGAGACGCTGCCGAGCGTGACTCTATTTGGCTGCTCGGCGTCAGGCCTTTCGGCGCCGCTAGCCGATTGTCTCCTGACCGAAGAAGGTTCATACGGTTCTAGCAGATACATTGTCTGGCTTGCCGTGCGCTAAGTAGTGCGGCTCTACCCTGGACAGGCGTTGTTCCCCCCTTTTTCCCAGCATCCCTGGTTTCTTTCAAGACTTGGTTAGATCAGGATCAACTTGGTCGATACGGCCGTCAGCCTGTGTTCCCTGGACTTGAGTGATCGGAATTTGGGGGTTCATAGTAATTGCCTCTGACAAGGTTATTGGATGTTGTTTTCATACGTTGGAAAACGTGGCTGGGTCCGAAGCACTAACAACGTGATTAGGCCTGAAGTGTGGAACGCGTGTAGAGGCCCGGGGCATAGGATGTGTGGACCAATATGAAGGGTCGATCCTTGAGTGCTCCTAGTTTTGTCTAAATCCAGCTTCGGTCCTACAATATTGTTGGGCCATCGGACAGGTCATTTCAAATATGTCAAGTTAATGATTTTGGGCCATGCGAATTCTTCTTTTGTCCTCTGGATTGATCCAATGCAACTGGGCCTCACCCCTTACGGGATACCCAATCCTGGAGTCCTCATCAATTTTATTTTAAAAAAATTTAAAATATATTTTTTAATAAAAATAAATAAATTTAATAACATTTTTCAACATTAGTTCGATAACGGTTTGACAACGATTCGACAACGTTTCAGTGATCCATTAAAATCTCTGGTTCACGGATCGAATTGTAGCAATGTTTCACTATTCATAAATAGTAAATTTAAATATAAATAAATGAATAAAAATGATATATTACCAAATTAATTGGGTGAAAGACAAATTTGGTCCTCAAAGTTTCGGACTTTGTAAATTTGATCCTTAAACTTTATACATTTTGGTAAAAAGAGGTCCTCAAAGTTTTAAAATGACAAAACTAGTTCTAAAATCATTTTTTTTGATAAAACCAGTTCCCAAAGTTTAGTGTGTGTGCATAATTGGTTCTCAAAGTAACATTATGCAAATTTGGTTATCAAAGTTTGCAAAACGTGGAAAATGTAGTCCCCAACGAAGACGAGCGAGGGACGAAACAAATCTTCTTCGCTTCATAAACAAAAAGCCCTAACGAGACGTTACACAAATTGGGGACCGGTATTACACAAAAAGCCCTAACTTTCTGGAACTAAAATTATTAGTAGGTGTAAATTTTGAGGACTGGTATTGTCAAAATCAAAATTTGGGGACCGATTTTGCCACTTTGTGGACCCTATTTGCCAAATTAATCAAACTTCGGGGACCAATGTTGACAAATATTAAACTTTGAGGACTAAATTTGCCGTTTAAAAGTTTGGGGACCAAATTTGTCAATTTATGCAAACTATGGGGACCAAAGACGTCATTTTCTCAAATTAATTATAAAATAATTTTAACTAAAAAAATAAATAAATTGAAATAATATATTAAAAAACATTTATTTTTGAAAGTTCAATAATAATATACTCCTTTTTATAGATTACATAATTCATTCTTATTTGTCCATCATGTTTATCAAGTTCACCATAAACCGTAATCGAATTTGTAAAAAAATAATGAATATTACATTCTAAACCCAAATTGTATTCATAAAAAACATCATGCCAAATTATTAAATATGTCTTTTTAATATTTTAATTTATTTATTTTTAATTGATTTTTTTAAAATTGTTATATAGCACTGATTCATTGTTTTTATGACAGTGTTAATAATATTATAATTTGAAATATCATGCTAATTTTAAAGTAGTATGATTATGACACTGTTAGAAAAAGTAACAAGACTCATGGTTCCTACTTCCCGTTCATGGTTTTAAATTGAGTTAAGGGTTGGTGGATCTTATACTTTTTAGGTTTAAAGATTTACAATTGTTTTAATAGAAAATTAGATAACTACTCCCAAAACTTACGAAATTGCAAGAATGTCATATAAAGTTTTCAATATCTTCCATTAAGTTGATAAACATTTTTCATTAGCATGAGTGATCATTAAAGTACGCAAAAAGACCCGTTTGAAAAATTATACGCAATTGACTATTGATATTCGGGAATTGTGCATAAAATATAAAATATTAACGAGTCTGTTAGGGTGTCAATGATAAACGGTATTGGAAACTTAAGGTGTCTTATATGTATTTAATTGAAATTGTAGAGCTACAAATTCATAATTTTACTCAAAAAATGTATCATATTTGCGATTTTGTAACTTGGAATACATGCTTTTTA
>RWGZ01000785.1:504551-519258 GCA_009725065.1 Utricularia reniformis | reverse complement strand
TCAAAGTTCACAAAATACACAAATATGATTTTATAGTTTGAAAAATTATACAAAATTGACTATTGATGTTAGAGAATTATACATAAAATATAAAATATTAATAGAGTCTTTAGACTATTAATAATAAACGATATTGGTAACTTGAAGTGTTTTATATCTATTTAACTGAAATAGAGTACTACAAATACATATTTTTACTCAAAAATTATATAATATTTGTAATTTCGTAATTTGGAGAACATACTATTTACATAGCTCGTAAATTGGAGGGTCGCAATGAAACGTTACCCAATAATAAAGATTCAATTTAGTTGAAACCCAAGAACACTCGCTCTTATTTATGACGTATCCATGAACAGTGGAAGGAAGAATGGTTGATGTTATTTCTTAATTTAAATATATTATTTTTAAAAATAATTAAAAATAATGTTGAATCTTCCATGCTTAATAATTAAATAAAACCATACAAAAACTTTGGCTATGAATGATTGAATAACCAGGCCATTTCTCCTACGCCTTGTACATGTGTTATTGTCTACACGCAACACGCAGTTGTCGCTGATTCCCTGAATTAACATTTCCGTTACCGACGAGTTCTTCAGTCATATCTTCTTCTTCTTCCAAATTTAGGGTTCCATTTCCCCCTTAAATTACGTCAAACAATTCTTCTTCATTTGATCATCATCCAAAAAAATGAAGGATAACAATGAAAACCCATTACGCCTTTCTTCCCTTAACCACATCTCTCTCGTTTGCAATTCAGTTGAAGAATCGACGTCCTTTTATCAGAGTGTTCTTGGATTTGTTCCCGTTAGAAGACCCGGATCCTTCAAATTCGATGGATCCTGGTAATCCCTTTCTAATTTCTCCATTTTTTTAAAAAACCCATCTGATCTTACATCTTTTGCAGGCTTTTTGGTCATGGGTTTGGGATTCATCTTCTCCAATCAGAGAATCCCCAAAATGGGATCAAGAAAACCGTGATTAATCCCAAGGATAACCACATTTCGTTTCAGGTATATATACAATCTGTTCATTTAAATTATCGATTAAGATCCAGAGGTTTTTCCTTTTTTTGTTGGTCAATGTTCGGCATTTAGATACAGATCCTGATCATTGTAACTAGCAATTAATTGTCAGGGTTAAGGGTTAGGTATATGAATGGGTCCAGCCCCCTTAAGAAAGGACAAAAGGGCAGTACAGTACTCGAATGTAATCAAAAACACTTTGATGAGCTTGTCGGGTTATTGATAAGCTGAAATAGTGATAGTTTTTTGTTGTAATAATGATTACAGTGTGAGAGTATGGAGATGGTGGAGAAGAAGCTGACAGATATGGGGATTGAATGGGTAAAACAGAGGGTAGAAGAAGGTGGAATATACGTGGACCAGCTCTTCTTCCATGATCCAGATTGTTTCATGATCGAGATCTGTAACTGTGATAATATTCCCGTTATACCCTTGACCGGAGAAATGGTTAGATCTTGTTCGATGATCAAACTTCAGCCTCCACGTCAGCAACTTCCGGTCGTCAAATCGTGAATTTGTTCGATTAGGTTGTTTCTTATGTGTGTTATGTGTCTCCCCTTTTCTTTGTTTGCCTTGTAATAAGATACTTTGTCTTACCAGAGTTTCTGTCTGGTAAGATTGTGTGAGGTAGATAAGATATTTCATATTGCGTCACAATGTCTTTGAAAACTAGTGTTTTCATATTATGGTAATAATTATTATTTTTGTAGCCTTTTTTAGATAATGTATTAAGAAAACATGTTAATTTTGTATGATTTAATAAATTTAATTTTTAAAATTTGTAAATTTTTTCAAATATAGTCTTAAAGTTTTTTTAAGACAAAGATAATCATCATATTTTGATTTTTTTGGTAATATTAATTTCTATACTTCGTAAATTTTGATAAATCTAGTTATCAAAATAATGTATAGTAAAATTGATCCTCAAATTTTGGGTATTACTTTTGCCACATGGATCGAATTTGTCAAATTTTTAAAAGAATATTGATCATTTTTATTAAAATGATCAAAGTATAGCAACTAAGTTTATCAAATGGATTAAATTAATCAAAATGTAGAAAATTTGAATAAATAAATCATTTTCTCTAAGTAATATAATTAAGTAAAAGAAGTACATTTATGGAATATGGAGTGCGATGAATTGCAAAACAACTTTGAATTTCCCATTCCTACAATGCGTTCCCGCAACTTTTTGATTCTCATTCTAACTACGCAAAAACAAAAGTATTTATTGCTTCAAAAGTAGTAGTTGATCAATCAATCATTGGTTCGATTTTTGGGCATGGGTTGTCATATAATTATGTTTTTGAAAAATAACCGTGAGAAAAACACTAGAGATCTAGAAGTCACTTAATTATGAAAATTAAATAGGGTGACATTTATTGTTCATCCAATTTCTTTTCGAATAAGTTAATTTTCATCATGTATATTTGAAAAAATGAAAAAAGACACAATTGTTGTATTTTTTATTGAATTTTAGTCATGACAGTTAATTATTCCGTTAGTATTTACAAAACAATTAAATAATACCGATCTGGATCGGTATGAGCTATACGATTGGTATATAGGTTGATACCAAGTTTTATTTTATTTTTAAAAAATAAGATGTAATTAGTTTTTTAAGATCGGACCCGAAAAATCCGGAAATCGAAGTTCATTCCCGGTAGCGGACGATACAAAAAACTATTGATACTACCAGGTATTTGACATACCGGACGATATACTATTCGATATGAAAACATTGATATATTCAACCATTCATTTTTTAAAAGATTTTAAGGTTATGACTTTCTAAAAGATTCTAGAATAATAAATATTCTTTTTCGTGCTATAGAAACTGTATATTATGTTCATAAAAATGCAAATTGATACTTTAAATATGAGTTTTTAGAAGAATTTTCATAATCGATTTTTACCGTTTGCGATTTAACGGTAAATTAACGGTAAATGGTGAAAATATAACAATTTATATAATATATGTGATTAAAATAGAAAACTGGAACATTAAATATGACATTTCATGTATTTTCCCAAATTAAATATTATTTTTTACTTGCGGTTTTTAATCACTTTATGATATGCATACGTCATCATCCCATAAAAAATATAATTTTCATTCTCTTTTTGTAATATTTGGTTATGCAATATGCACCTTGAATTTAAATATTACTAGATCGAATAAATTATTTATTAAAAATGCATCTATTAAATTTTTAATTCATAATGTCATCTGTTAAACTAGCAAACTAACATTATAAAAGCATCCACCTACCCAGCTGTCTAAAAATCATATAAAAATAGAATAGTTAAAGATTTGTATTGAATGAATAACAATATTTAGCACAGCCAATTTTTGCAACAAAGTAAGGCTTCAATAGCATTATGTATTAACATCCATTTTACTACTATATTTATCCAATATTTTAACTATGACATGATGGATTGTTAGGAAGGTAACTTTCAGCAGATCCTCCCTCATATAGCATTATGTCTTCTGATGCAACTGTATAAATTGAATACCTAATTTAAGCAAGTTTTTCATAATGTCAACAAATTATTTAAATTACTTGTATTGAATAAAGAAATAATATGTATCTTATCTTACCCAAATTTCAAATTGATAATTATTTTTAATGTGTATTAAAATCTAAATAAATGAATTAAATTGATTTATATGATTTATTAACTCCCCTATAAAATATATTGAAAATGACTTATATAATTTTATATAAAATGAAATCTTTGTCGGCGCACAGCTCAAAACAGTTGGCTGTGTAAATACTTGGGGCCTATCGCATTATATGGGTATAATATGAATAAAATAAGAAAATGCATTTGAAATGTTGCTGGCTTTACCTATAAAATAAAAATCGGAATATTACAATTTCAATATTGAATGAATTTTAATTTATTCAGATAGAACAACCAACTCGACTCACATTCATGGGCCATTTGGATGACTCGATGCATCACTCGTCTAAATTATGTCTCGCACTTAGATTAGGTATATGCAAGTACATGAGTACATTTAAATTGATGTAAGGCTCCGAAGATTATCTTGAACACTCTTCCTTATATCAATGATTCACTCATGCATCGAACTTGGGTTGCCGATTCGTCTAGATTCATTCAATTCAACGCACACGATGTGCACCGGTGTGAGATGCACATTGTGAGCGTGACTCTTTTAAACAAACTATTAAAGTTAATTTTAAGTTGATTTGTATAATTTTTTATGCAATTCAATTTACAAAATATCAAAATCAAAATAATTTGAAAATGTATTAACAATAATATACATATGTTTTTTTATTAATAACCTCATAACATACTTTATTCATATTTTTAAAAAATTAATGAATCAAATTAAAGAAACAAGCTATATCAATCATCTTACTTTTAAATAATGCGATACAATAGTAGTCCCACACTTAAAATATGGATTCCATTTATGTAAACCGAGTTCTTCGATTAACGGAACATTATCTAAAATTGAGCATCTACCAAGTATTGGGAAATTGAAGGAAAACAAAGCCTAAAAGTAGAAATAAAATGAGACATATGATCTAGCATGAAAACCTCAAAGTGGGAAAAATAACATAACTCATAAACTTCGGTAGTGAATTCACTATCATAAGAAATAGAAAACCTTTCGTATTCATCGGTATAAATTGTGTCCACAAGATCGTCTATTTATATGTTGAACGAGAATTTAACTAGAAACATATATCAAATATTCTACAATATTTGCGTTATATATTTTAAATATATTATTCTTCCATATATTTGATGAAGTCTTGTGTATATATATTAGAGAAAATATATCATCATATCTCAATCTATATATTCTGTAGATTAGATAAGAAGAGAATATTTCTCCTTTGTGAATCCCCTATTCAAATCCAATCTGATCGATCAAACTTATGTCAATAAAATTGATCAATCACAATCATCTGAACACCATCAACTACCTCTAAGAAAACATAGACGAATTACTCTCCAAACATGGTACAACTTTCCAAACATGATTATGTTGCCCCTCTATGTGTCTTTTCTTTTGAGCCACATCAGCATGAGTTAAAATGGGAGAACAAATGCATTGTAGGGGAACTTATCAATTTGGAGGAGTTGTCGGACTTCGAGGACTCTCTAGTGGCACATACAAAGCCCCATGTCCGAATTAGCTACGGTAAAAGCACCCAAGTTTTCATCGAAACCTCCAATTTAGGATAGAAGGTAGAATTGCCGAAAATGGTTACGCAATGAGTCGGCAAATGGTTATCATCATTTAAGTCACTCAGCCAACAAACATATCTGGATGATTTGCAATGGGTTGGTATAGATGGTGTACCTTTATCCCCTTGGCGTGAAGAGGTGTTTAAAGAAATTGCAGGCCAATGGGGTAAGGATATCATGGTGCATGAGTTCACCCTCCAGAAGCAATGACTTGATTTCGACAGAATTCTACTCAGGAACCCGAAGAAAGTGGACAATGAGACTTTTTATTTTAAAATTGGTGATCACGTTGTTGATGGGAGAATCTTCCCGGATCCTCATATTGGGTTATTCCGATAATCCATCATGGTTGTCCTCGGGGCAATGACGTACAGACTGTGGTTCTCAAGAATCAATTGTTGGCTCTATTCGTACTTGGCAGGACAGCTGGTGTGAGGACATGGAGGAAGATCTCCTTGTAAACGTAGAGAAGCTATCCAAGGAGGATAAGAACCCCCCAACTTTCCAAACGACAGACTCGGATGACACTCCTACTCCGAACACTTATACACTTAAGACACCTTGCATTTTATCCTCAAATGTTGTCTACCAGAGAGTGCCTAAAGATAGATACAAGACAATCAAATGGATAATTAACAGGTTGGTGGAAAATCAGGCACACCAGATTATCTCCATGATGGATGTTCTAGATAGTACAGTTAATGACACACAATTGAATGCTGTTAAAGAGGAGATCAGGTGGAACATCCTCCTAAGATAGTTGGTTTCATCAAGTGTCGAGTGCTCTAGTTTTACGATGGAAAACATACTAAGTATCAACTGTATATGCTTTAAAAACGTTTTGAAGAGAGCTATACTTAAAGAAGTGCTTCGGAAATGGAAGGTAGAAATTTTATGCATACATGAAACTATGCTACATGATATAAATAGACAACTAATTAGATCAGTATGAGGCAATAAACCGGTGGAATACCAATGAGTTCCTTCAAACGGCCTATATGGAGGATTCCTGACTGTTTGGAACCCTACAGTTTTCTCATTACAAACTGTGGAAACTGAAGACATATGTATAGGTATAAGAGTCTTTTACATGGAAAAATATGGATAATAACCAATATCTATGGTCCATTAGATTTCCTGAGAAAAAAACGAATATGGACATGACTTACTATATAGTTGGATGGATGGATGTAAAATTTCATAGGTATCGGATATTTCAATTCTATTTTGGATGCATTTGAGAGGCGCAACTTCATTATAGACACACGAAGTGTCTCTGAATTCATGGATTTTTTTGCCAATAACAACCTTCATGACATCTCTCTTGGTTGATGTAAGTATACATGGAAGAACAAGTCGGGTACAAAGTTGAGTAGGATTCACATGACAATTCTAAGATCCGATAATAACATCAATTTTCACTTGAATGGTCTTTCCTGTGAGGTTATTGATCATAGACCTCTTCTCTTCGGCCACCATAAGGAAGATTGAAAATTTAGTGTGTGTTGATTTTGTGAAATACTCTTGGGCTAACATGCAAGTTGTAGGTACCCCTCTATTCATATTAAAAGAGAAGTTGAAGCTCCTAAAGAATTCATTGAAACCATGGATAAAGACTCGGGTTCACTTAAACAAGGAAAAAGTCAAAAGTCTTCAAGCTTCGGTTCAAAATCTGGAATCCACTATGGAAAGTAAAGACCTAGATAATGAAGAAAAACATGAATATTGGTGTAAATCGGAGGAACTCCAAGAGCAGCTCCTCAACGACTATAAAATGAAAAGACAACAAACTAAAGCCAAATGGGTATGTGAAGGGGATGACACTACTCGTTTTTTCCACTCTCTATATAGTCGACGGAAAGCAGACAATCCGATAAAGGGTATAATGATTCAAGACTCATGGAATATCAATCCCACAAATATTAAATCTGGTTCAAAAGACTTCTTTTCTTCTCTATTCCGTGAGACATGCTCCAATAGAATGTGTCTAAATTTTTGTGACTCGTCTATGCTAGAACCGTCTATGCTGGATATTTTGGATGCTACTATAGAGGAAGAAGAAGTCAGACTCGTGGTAAGAATAAATCCTCAGGCTCCGATGGAATTACCTACAAGTTCATTCGATTCTTTTGGGGTACTCTGAAATCGGAATTCGTGGCTGCAATCAAGGACTTCGAGGAAAATAAAAGCCTCCATTGGCACGAATCCAGCATTCGTTACTCTTATCTTTAAAAAGACCTCCCCCTATTGTCTTTGAGGATTACAGACCCATTAGTCTCTTGGGTATCATATACAAGATTGCGGCAAAGATCTTGGCCAACAGATTAAAGAGAGTGCTTCCTAAGATTATTAGTCCCCTACAATCGACCTTCTTAAAGGGTCAAAAAATTACAGATGGTGTGTTGATCTCAAATGACGTGGTCTCGTAAGCAAAAAGGTCTAAAAAACCTCTTTTATTATTTAAAGCTGACTTCCGAAAGACCTTCGATAGTCTTAATTGAGACTTCCTACTTGATACTATGACACTAATGGACTTTAGCCAAAAGTGGATATTGTGGATCAAAACATGCTTATCTTCCTCGTCTATGTGATTTTGGTGAATGGTAGACCATTTGGATTTTTCAATCCCTCGAAAGGAATTAGGCAGGGAGACCCTCTAGCTCCCTATCTATTCCTTATTACTTCGGAAGTCCTGAGCCAAATCATTGATAAATCTATGGCTTTTGGACTCTTCAAATGTTTCAAGATCGATGATGTCTCATGTATCTCTCATCTTCAATTTGCGGATGATAATTTACTTTTTGGTGAATGAGATGATCAAAATTTTTTGTTTGTTAGTCAATTATTCGCTGGTTTCGGCATGCTATCATGTCTACAGATTAACGCTAAAAATCCTCATTATTGGGGGTTAATGTGGTAGCTACATTGGTTAATTATTGGGCATGATCTCTTGGTTGTCAATCATCTACCTTTCCTCTTGCGTATCTTGGTCTCCATCTCGATAATAATAGAGTAAAAGTCTCCTCATGTAAGCCAACACTAGATTCTATGAAGGCTTGTCTTGAGGATTGGAAAAGAGACCAAATGTCTTACGGGGTAGACTTATCCTTACCAATGCAATATTATCAAACCTCTCTATTTTCTACATTTATCTATTCAAGGGGTCTCATTAAACAAGCTCTGCAATGGTGGGGCCCTCCACCGGTAGGCAAATTTCTTCTGGGGAGGCTTGGTAGGCAAATCAAGGAACCCTTTAATCAAATGGAGCTTGGTCACTGCCCCTATTGACCCTAGAGGATTGAGCATCAAAGATTTAATATTGCAAAATTATTCTTTATTGCTAAAATGAATTTGGAGATTTTATACCGAAGAAGACTCATTTTGGAATCGGATTATTCGAAGTCTCTATGGCCCTATGGGTGGGCTTAATGGTTCGACAAATCTCATTTCGGGCACAGTATGGTCAGACATTCTACATACCCTAGAAACTTGTAGAACCTCCCATCCTAATGTGGATTTCTTTGTATGTTGGAAAATTAGGAAAGGATAGAAGGTATGATTTTGGGAGGATATATGGGCAGGGTTGGAATTTTTAAAGAGTTGCTTCCCTATAATTTATGTTATCTCATTAAACAAGCTCTGCAATGTAAGTATAATGGGAACTATGATTGAAGTGGTGTGGCATTGGCATCATTTACCCGGAACTAACAATAGAGGGGAGACGTCGTCTCAAAGAAATGTTTTACAAGCTCTTATTAGCAACTACTCATTTGAACCAGAACGGGAAGATATCCCCTATTGGGGTGAGTTAAACAAAGGTTTTCGATGCAATTCAATCTACCTTGCGATGAACTCCGAAAGACGAACACAACATGGCTCTATACCCATGTCAAGGTGGAAGGATTGGTAGCCTAAAAAGATCAAGGTTTTTGCCTGGTTCCTGCTCAATGATCGACTTACTACATCGAAGTTGTTGTTTTCATCGGAAAATAATTATGGGACTAATCACATGTCTGATGTGCTTCAAGGGGGAAGAATCATGTGCTCATGTCTTTTAGGGATGCACGATAGATCAGGATATCTGGAGAAAACTCCAACAGTGGTGGAACTGTAGCCATAATATAAAATTGTCATATTCATGGGACGATATGTTGCAATTGTTACTAAGTAGACATCCTAGATCCACTGCAAAGAAAGCCTTGAAATTCACAATCGTTGCTTTTCTTTGGCGATTCTGGTTTAGTCGGAACTAATGGGTATTCAAGAACGAAAAGTTTTGCTCATCCCTTAGCCTATTTCTACTACAATCCTATACATTCGATTTTATAAAACACCGGGGTAGAATGACATCATTACAATTTACATAAATGGATTCAAGCACCCATGGAGGCAGTCTTGAATGTCGCTCCTTTCTAACATTTATATTGTTCTTGTAAAACGTTTTAGGAAAGAGTAACGATATGTTATTCCTTATTTTAATGGATTGCATTTTTCAGTTCAAAAATAAAAAAAAACATGAACACCATCCTTGATAGATCTAGTCATCCGATCAAGACAATCAATATCATTATTTCATGCTAGGTTTTCTCTCTTCGGTTTTCTACGTTGATCATTACTTAGACATTTGGTACCCCTTGTCGAGTCTCCCGAACTAAGTGTAGTGTCTCTCCCTAGTCGATCAAACCCACCGATCATATATTTCGAGTATCACCCTGATCTCGTCTAAAAATATTTTGGGTATTTATTTTTAGATCAGTCAATTTTTTTAGTAATTCGGAATTTAATTTATGTGGGGACACGAGCGATATACGAGGTTGGGCCCAAAATGTGTGAGCTTACGTCCTCGGGAGAGCGAAGCTCTACCTTGGTTTCCACTATAATAATCGAAGGATACAAGTACAATGAGATGATAATGATAACACGGGCAAAAACGGCTCGAAAAACGATCGAAAACACTCAGTCGGGCTCGAAAGGCTGGCAGCCGCGAGTTGTGGTCAACAACTCGCAGAAAACACTGTACCAGTAACAACTCGCAGAAAACACTGTTCAGACAAGAACTCGCGACTGGCACTGTGCAGACAAGAACTCGCGACTGACACTGTTCAGACAAGAACTNAACACCATCTAGCCACGTCGGACGAGCTCCTGGGGCATCGTGATACCAAAAATATCCCCAGGTAATATCAATAGTCCCCTGGTTTTCAGATTCAGATTCTGAGTCGTAAACCATATCATATTAGCTCGTCCCGAAAGTTGATACTTGCTCGGGAATTTTTCCGGAAAAACTGTTAGTAGGGTTGAGAACCCCTCGCAGACGCGATCGTTTTGACACTAAGAACATCATATTCCGAGCTCGGGCAAAAATCTCGAGATTTTTCCCGACACGAGGGTCCGGCCCTATAAATACCGGATCCCCCCTGTTACAGTACTTCTTCACGGAAACACGAACCTCTCGCGACTTTTCGAACGACTTCTTGGGACTACTCTCATAGTACAGTGTCATTCGCGACTTTTGGAACGAGTTCTCGCGAGTACCCTCATAGCACAGTGACATTCGCGAGTTTTCGAACGACTTCTCACGACTACTTGCGTTGCACAGTACTCTCGCGACTTTACGACGAATTCTCGCGACTGGACAGTTACACTGAACTTAACACCTGAACGAAAACTCGCGACTACGTAGGCTGCACAGTGACTTTCGCGACTTTCGGTACGAAAACTCGCGAGACACTTAATAAAATCAGAAAAAACTTATAAAAATTTAAAAATCTTAATTTCGAGAACTTCACATCATGTCCTCCGACTCCGTCCATTCCTCGAACTCCGATGCCTCGTCATCCCATTCCTCGGACTCCTCATCCGGCTCGGGGAGTTCAATTCGAGTCTTTCACCCTTTCGCTCCCCTATTACGAACCCTTATCCACACTTCTTCGAACGGATCACACATCTTGAGAACACCGTAGGTCCTGAGAGTTCTGCTGTCAAGGCCTTGAAATCATTTGATAAGCCATATACCATGCATGATCGTAAGTGGAAATCTCTCGTGGAAGACTACCACCTCATTTCCGATTGTGTTCTATACACGCCGGGTCCTTCTGATCGGATCCTGCGTCCGTCGGTTGGCACTCATACCGTTTGTCTTGAATATCTAGAGTGCGGTCTCCGCTTTCCGCTTCACCCATTCATCTCCGCTCTCTTGACCTGTTTAAACGTCCATCTCTTCCAGCTTAACCCAAATTCGATATCTTTAGTGGTTGCCTTTATTATTTTCATGGAGACCAATGGGATTTCGATAACCGTCGATAGCTTCTTCCAAATTTTCCAAATTAGTACCGCTATCCATTATGGTGCCCAGGGTTGCATTTTTTTTCGCCAGAGGTACAAGAAAAGCTCCTTCCCATTGTCTACTCCTCACTCGAATCATGACTGGAAGAGACTTTTCTTTTTTGTCACTGATGTGGGTTCCACTAGGTTATCTGTGCTTAGTCTTCCCTGGCGTTCCCAATTGAAGGGGAACCTTTCCTTCCGGAGTCTTACTATCCTATCCCGCGATCCATTACTCCTAAGGCTTTGGAGAGGATACTTGTCGCGTGCGCTCCATCGGATGGTACTGACTGGACCACGAAGACGCTATTCTATGCCCCGATCTTGGTCGCCTCCAACATTCTTCCGGCCCCTACCCATTTTAGTAGGGGACTATTAGGTATCTGGACCATGCGTTAACACTTAAACCATCTCAACACCTCTCCCTCGATAAGCACACCTTCCTAACACTAGTGTATATATGTTCTTCAACTTTTTAACTGTATATCTCACGCGACTTGCTTGCTTTGCAGATAAAATAATGGCTCCCCCTGGAGATCGTTCGAGATTAGGTGATAAGTTGAGGTCCCTCCGTACTCTCGTTACGGAGAAAGATGAGTTGATCTTCGAGATGGCGCCAGGATCCCAAAACCGCACCGCAGCGGCTGAGCTGGAGCGAAGCTTGCAAGATACGGTGCCGCAAGCAGAAGAGGCCCGACCGGTTACTCCAACACCAACCTGCTCCGGTAATTGAGGATCCCGAGCTCGCTGGAAATGAGCCGGCTACAGAGCACCCCGAAAGTCCCGAAGATTTAATTCATGTGTCTCGGCGATTAGAGCTTACTGCTAGAGAGTTCTCCCCTGACGAAGGGATGTATGATATCGCCGAGACACTAGTGGACGTCATCGGAGATGACGAGGAAGAGGGTGAGATAAGCGGTGGTGGGCCGATAGGCCCGTCGGTGGAGGAGATTGAGCAAGGGGCCCGTCCGGAGGGAGGAATAAACCAAGAAGCTCCTTCGGATAAAGGGAAAAGACCGGTGGAGGGCCCCACCATTTTGGAGATTGCGGAACCCATTAGAAAAAGTGGGTTAACCGCCGAGTTCCTCGACGCCTTCCGAATAAGAGATATACCGAAACATATAGTGAAGGAATGGCTCGAGATGGGACGTCAGGCTGGCCTGGTACTAGTGAAAGATGGAGTAACCTTTCGGATTCCGAGGGGTGATAGCGTTTCCAATAGACCGGCCTTGACGTATTTTGTAAGGAATTCGTCATTACCACCGCGTGGACGAGATGACCACACGGTGTTCACTGATTTGAGTCGGTTGATGAGCCAATTTGCGACAGCACGTCGCATGATGGGAGATGTTTGTAAATCACATCGACAATTATAACTTGCTCTTTGTTTTACCCATATATTGTTTTTTCATGGTTTTTACTTTTCTTTCAGATGGAGCGGACGGTTGTGGAGATGAGCACCGCAGCCGCAATAGGGGAGTACTGTATGCTCAGGCATTCAGAGCTTGACAGTCCGGATCTAATAGGAGAGCAGACGAAGAAAGCCGCTGAGAAGTTGATACAGAATCAGCGGGAAAAGCATACCCAGGAGATGGCGGTGCTCCGGGAAGAACATAACAAGGCGATCGATGCCCTAATTCGGGTTCATCGCAGTGAATTAACGGAGTGTGCGGCGTTTCACATTGGGAAAAGGCATGCTCTTGAGCAATCCATCGACACCCTCAAAACGAACGAAAAATATGCTCAAGACAAGCTGAAGAAGGTTAGGGCTAAGACCGAAGACAAACTGAAAAAGGCCAAAGAGGCCAATGCTGCTGGTAAGAAGGCTCTCGGGAAGGCCTTGGAGGAGAACAAAGAATTAAAATCAAAGAATGAGTCCCTCTAATCCACCGTGGACAGTCTTCGAGCTCGAGCCGCTAGGTTGCCATCCTAGGTCAACGATTGCTTCCGGAAACTAATTTGGGAGTATACAGTGCACTCCCCGACTTTCCGAAACCTGGCGGCCCTAGCTAATGCGACCTCGTCTGCTCTATATTTCTTTAGAGGGAGTGTCCAGACACAAAGAATCCTGGGCATATCCCTAACTCCTGAAGAGTGGGGAAGACTTGATCCCAGTCTATCCGGTAAGTTCGAGCCTGTGGATGCGGAGGATAAATTAGACTGCTCGGGGGATCCGTTCGGGGCGCTCCAATTCAACTTGATGAGGACTTGCACCAGCAGCTATATTCGGAGGAGATCAAAATACCCGAGGAGGGTCCACCGGCGGACGCATTTCGAAGGTTGGCCGCATTATTCCCGGAACCGGTGGGTCACCTCGTGGGAGATCTTCTTAAAGACGAGGAGGTGATGGGTCAATGTGACCCTCCATTATACGTTCCTGCTAGTGTGACAGGAGCTCAGGAGCGCCATGAGGTCGAGATGGCAAGCTTTATTCCCGAGAAGTTGACCGTTGCAGGGACTAAAGACAAAGAGACTAATCATCCCTCCTCAACATTTAAGCTGGTAAGAAAGTGCCCTAGCGAAACCGGTGAAGGTTCGGGCTCCAAGAAGAAGAAATAAACTTCTATACGTGTTTTCTTCACTTTTGTACTCTTCGCATTTTGTATCCCCCTTTTATATATGAAATTGGACTTTGTTTCTGATCTTGTGTTAAAATATTTGTGGTGTTTTTGATCAGTCAATTTTTTTTTATGACACGAGAAATTACGAGGTTGGGCCCACAATGTGTGGGCTTACGTCCTCGAGAGAGCGAAGCTCTACCTGGATGTTTCACTATGATAAAAAGGTCACAATTACAAAATATATCTTCTTTCTGACAAAAGTAAGTAATGTAGTCCCGATCTGGGGCAAAAAATGAGCTCGATATTGGAAACCGACGCAAAAGTGCAGAAATCACTATTCACTCGAAATATTATCGCGAAAATAGCCCTTTGTATGCAAATTATCGCGGATTTTGATGTTCCTGAGAAAATTGCCGCGAATTTGATTTCCTGAGCAATGTTATTGCGGAATTCGAACTTGAAAACAAATTGTCGCGGATTTAAAGCCTATAAGCACTGTCGCAGAAATCACTGTTCACACTGAAATATTATCGCGAATTTCCAAAACTCAATAACAAA
>RWGZ01000785.1:408702-497187 GCA_009725065.1 Utricularia reniformis | reverse complement strand
CCACCCGGGGAAGGGATGCATATGGTCCGTCGAGTCATCCAACAGCTAACGGTTGGCTTGGGCGGGACATGCACCGAGCATGTTAATCTCGGCAACAGAAAAGTTAATGAATGATGGAAATGATAAGGGTAAAAGAAGAGGGAAATAAGAAAATTGTTAATTGAATTGGTTCATGTGTGTGTGTATGATGTAACTAAGAAGTAAGAAAGATAATGTGTAGTGTGTGTGAAGTTTCCTTTAATAGATTGTGACCGCTTTACAGATTTTGTAGGTGACGCAGGTGAGATATGATAGGGATGGGAAAGGAGGTCGTCGGTTGTCCGGTGATAGAGTCCGGTCCTTCGGAGAACACCCTAAATTATGTTGTCGTACTTTAATGTTTCGTACTATGTTTTAAATTTGCTTTCGAATATTTCCGTTTTAATTATCATGTTTTAACAAAACGACTAGGCCCAAATTAGGGTCGTTACAAATGGTTCGAATTAGGGCAGCGAACAGGAAAGATGCACCGCTTCACGGAAGGGCTGAATGAGAAAGTGAAACTGACTATGTATGTCCGCGACGATGATGGATTTTCTAGTTTGGTGGCGGCGGCAGTCCGAGTTGATGGAGGGTTACGGAGAATGGATAAGGAACGCACAAAAAATTCTACAAGGAACGAAGTCCAAGGACGGGGAGAGTGGAAAGGAAAGGGCACTACAGAGGGTTTCGGATCGACACCAGGACTACCGATCAGGCCTGCATGCATCAAATGAGGAAGGAACCATTTTGGAGAATGTCGCGCAGGAACTAACAGTTGTTTCAAGTGTGGCCAGGAAGGACATTTTGCCAAGGACTGCCCAAAGAGAAGGAGGATCGAAACCGGGGTAACTGAGAGCAGAGTGAGGGAAAGAATTACTGGAAATGCTCGAGTATTTGCTGTGAACAAGGAACAGGCCTCGGAGGCTGAGGACGTCGTCGCAGGTACACTACTTATTAACGGCTTTACAACTTTCGTATTATTTGACTGTGGGGCGACACACTCGTTTGTGTCGGAGAAGTTAGCAAAACGGTTTGGGATAACGGGAAGTAACGCTAAAATCAAAGTAAAAACACCGGGATCCGAAGCCATGGAGGCAAATAAAATCTACAAAGGGTGCACGGTAGAAGTGGACACAGTACGAACACAGGCAGATTTGATTGAGTTAGGGGATATGGGATTCGATGCCATACTAGGAATGGATTGGTTATCTAAGTACGATGCGCAAGTGAGATGTCGGGAACGTACGATCACATTTAGTACGCCCCAGCAGGGGTGAAAAGGCATGGTAGGAGAATCGATTACGAGTGACAATGAGGAATATATGGATCGATTGAACTGGCTAGCATTTGTCACGACGGAGAAGGAAGAGACACCATTGGAGTGCGTTCCAGTAGTTTGTGAGTACAGCGATGTATTCCCCGACGAGCTGCTGGGGCAACTGCCTCAGAGAGAAGTAGAAATGGGAATTGAACTACTCCCTGGAACGCAACCGATTTCCAAGGCTCCATACCGAATGGCACTTCGAGAAATGCAAGAACTGAAGCAACAGATTGAGTCGCTATTGGAAAAAGGATTTCTAAGGCCAAGCAATTCTCCTTGGGGAGCACCAGTATTATTTGTCAGAAAGAAAAGCGGAGAGTTAAGATTGTGCTACCACTACCGAGAATTAAACAAGGTCACGATAAAGATTAAGTACCCGTTGCCTAGGATCGACGACCTGTTTGATCAGTTACAAGGTGCGAAGGTATTCTCAAAACTAGACTTGTGGTCAGGATACCATCAAGTTCGAGTGAGAGAAGGAGACATACCGAAGACAGCCATTCGAACGAGGTACGGCCATTACGAATGCACAGTGGTACCGTTTGGATTAACTAATGCACCAGCAATTTTCATGGATTTGATAAATCGGGTGTTTCGTCAATACCTAGACAAGTTTGTGGTGGTGTTCATTGACGACATCCTAGTTTACTCTCGCAACCAGGAAGAACACGAGCAACATCTGAGGATAGTATTACAGACTCTCAGACAAGAGAAGTTATATGCCAAATACAGCAAGTGTGAATTCTGGATGGACAGCATAGCTTTGGTAGGCCACGTGATATCAGCAGGGGGGGTGACGGTAGACCCAACAAAGATAGAAACAGTTACGAATTGGCCAAGACCGACAAATGCTCGGACGTAAGTAGTTTCTTAGGATTAGCAGGGTACTACCGGAAATTCATCGAAGGCTTCGCAAGGATTGCTAAACCGTTGACAAATTTGACCCGAAAGGAAACGAGGTATACGTGGGTTGAGAAATACGAAGAGAGTTTTGAATTTCTCAAAACGAAACTGACATATGCGTCAATACTAGTATTACCCACACCAGGGCAGGATTTCACGATATATAGCGACTCATCGAAAGAAGGACTCGGGTGTGTGCTGATGCAAGGGGGGAAAGTTATAGCATATGCATCCCGTCAATTGAAGATACATGAGTTAAACTTCCCGACACATGATTTGGAATTAGCCGCGGTGGTATTCGCACTCAAGATTTGGAGACATTACCTGTACGTTGGAGACATTAATAAACTTCTTTATTAACCCAATCTTATTAATTGAACACCTTTGCACCTTGTATCTGGTCAAACAAGTCGTCGATCCTAGGCAACGGGTACTTATTCTTTATCGTGACCTTGTTTTATTCTCGGTAGTCGTAGCACAATCTTAACTCGCCGCTTTTCTTTCTAACAAATAACACTAGTGCTCCCCAAGGGGAGTTGTTTGGCCTTAGAAATCCTTTTTCCAATAGCGACTAAATCTGTTGTTTCAGTTCCTGCATTTCTCGGTGTAACGACCCTAATTTGGGCCTAGTTGTTTTGTTAAGACATGATAATTAAAACGGAAACATTCGAATGCAAATTTAAAACATAGTTCGAAACATGAAAGTACGACAGCATAATTTAGAGTATTCTACAAAGGGACCGGACTCTATCACCGGAAAACCGACGACCTCCTTCCCCCATCCCTATCATATCTCGACTGCGTCACCTACAAAATCTGTAAAGCGGTCACAATCTATTTAATGAAACTTCACACACACTACGCATTATCTTTTCACTTCTTAGTTACACCGTACACGCACACGTGAATCGTTCCACTTAACCGTTTTCTTATTTTCCTCTTCTTTTACCCTTATCATTTCCATCATTCATTAACTTTACTGTTGCCGAGATTAACATGCTCGGTGCATTTCCCGTCAAAGCCAACCGTTAGCTATTGGATGACTCGACGGGCCATATGCTTCCCTTCCCCGGGTGGGTACTTAGGCGCTACCCCTTTTTCCACCAGGATCCGTTCTGCCCTCTTCGTACGTATCTTTTCCTCTTTGGAACTTATCGTTCCCTTCATCAGGCATGCCCATCCTTTGGCGAATCGTGTACTAGGCACGATGCCGGGTTCGGTCGGACGCTCCATCCTTCCTCACCCCGAGTCTTATTATCTTTTATCTCGTTCATTCGTATCCTTTCTTCCTTCCTTATTAACCCAATCTCATTCCCTAAGTCTGAACCTTCCCTTACTATATTGTGTTCACTCCGCTAACCGTTTGCTTTAGCCTGTTATAATCTTCCCGTGCTTCCCGTGTCCTTTTTCCTCCCACGATCCGACTTCAGGACCGAACGAAAACACTCGAACTTAGTATTTCCGCTACAATTCCACCTCTGCCCTGAAATCCGCGATAATAATACACTGGGATCAAAATCAGCGACAATTTTGCACTGGGGATGAAATCCGCTATAATTTATGCCTTACTGGAAATGCGCGATAATTTTACTCTTCGTAATTTTCCGTGACAATTTTGCCCTTCAAAATTTCCGCGACAATTTTGCCTTCCAAATTTCCGCGACAATTTTAACCTTCGTACTTTTTCGCGATAATTTTTGCCCTTCAAAATTTTTCGCAACAATTTCCTTCTTCGCGGCATTTTTCGAATTTTCGTGTCTTAATGATGATTAACTCGTTTTTGGGCCTCCTCACCCCTATTTATAGACATCCTAACTTTTCTAATTCACACTTTAACCCCTCATTCCTTTGCTTTTGACCCCCTTTATATCTTTTTCCTTACTTTTCTATTTTTCGTTTCCTTTTACGTTCTTTCGTTCTCGTATCCCTCATTATCTCTTGTCTAGACTTTACCGCTACATTCCCTACTATTTGTTTCATTGTACCTTTTTCTAGGCTATTACATCCTTCCCCACTCATTTTGAGTTTCGTCCCGAAACTCGTGCGTACCAATCTTCCATTAACTCCGGCGCTCTCTGACTAATTTCTCGTTCCGTTTCCCATGTGTCTTCCCTCTCTCCTTGATTGGGATACATGGAACACGTTGTGTATCCCCCCCATTTCCTCCGGAAGCTTCAGCTGATACGCTAGGTTTCCGATCCTTCGTTCCACCTCATATGGTCCGATATACCGGGGGCTCAGCTTCCTTGTCCTTGTGGTCCTTAGCACCCCTTCATAGGTGATACCTTTAGGTATGCGTGATCCCCAACTTTTAACTCTAAGGGTCTCCTTTTTGTGTCTGCCCAACTTTTGTATCGGTCCTGTGCCGTCTTCATGTTCTTTCGTACTGCGGCTACCTTTTCAATGGTGACTTCTACTAATTCTGTTCCCGTGGTCGTTCTCTCTCCCACTCATCCCAACATAGCGGTGTAGAACACTTCCTCCCGTACAATGCCTCATATGGCGCCATACCAATGGTGCTCTGATAGCTGTTATTGTATGCAAATTCCACTAGCGGTAGGAAATCCTCCCAACCTCCCTTAAACTCCAGTACACATGCCCGTAACATATCCTCCATAATTTGGTTGGTTCTCTTGGTCTGACCATCCGTCTGTGGATGATAGGCTGTGCTCATGCATAACTGAGTTCCGAGCGATTTCTGTAAGCTTTGCCAAAATCTAGACGTGAATCTAGGGTCCCTGTCTGACACGATATGTACTGGAACTCCATGTAATTTGACTATGTTATCCACTATGTTATCCATGGAACTCCGTACGTTTTCTTGACTGCTAAAAAGTGAGCCGCCTTCGTAAGACGATCCACCACCACCCATATCGCGTCGTTCTTTCGTGGGCTCTTGGGTAGTCCTACCACAAAGTCCATGCCGATGCTATCCCATTTCCACTCTGGAATTTCTAAGGGTTGTAGTTCGCCCCCCGGGCGTTGGTGTTCGACCTTAATTCGTTGGCAGTTCTCGCATTTGGCCATAAAGTTAGCAATCTCGTTTTTCATTCCATTCCACCACCAATGCGTCTTTAGGTCTACTTCCCTGGGTGAACTGAGAATGCTGAACTGTGTGCTTCCGTCATAATCTTCTTTCTTAACTCTGGCCTGTTTGGTACCCATATACGTTCGTTCATTCGGACTAGCCCATCACTTCCTTTGCTTATTCCCAATTTATCGGTCATGTCTACCCCTTTTCGCGTCACAGGTTTCTCAGGGTCTGATATCTGTGCCTCTAGTACCTCTTCCAGTATCCCCGGCCTTGCGGTAATCGTCTCTAACATGACTGTGGTCGATTCTACCATTTCCAGTTGCAGGCTCTCCATTTCCCTTATCAATGTGTTGGCTAGCGTGCCATGAGTCTTCCTGCTCAGTGCATCGGCTACCTGGTTTGCTTTTCCGGGGTGGTATTGGATGTCAAGATCATAATCTTTTATCAGTTCCAACCATCTCCGTTGTCTCATATTAAGCTCCTTCTGAGTGAACAGATACTTCAAACTCTTGTGGTCGGTGAATATCTCGCACTTCACACCGTACAAGTAATGTCTCCAAATCTTGAGTGCGATTACCACCGCGGCTAATTCCAAATCATGTGTCGGGTAGTTTAACTCGTGTATCTTCAATTGACGGGATGCATATGCTATAACTTTCCCCCCTTGCATCAGTACCCACCCGAGTCCTTCTTTCGATGCGTCGCTGTATACCGTGAAATCATGCCCTGGTGTGGGTAATACTAGTATTGGCGCAGATGTCAGTTTCGTTTTGAGACATTCNGGGTAATACTAGTATTGGAGCAGTTGTCAATTTTGTTTTGAGACATTCAAAACTCTCTTCGCATTTCTCATCCCACGTATACCTCGTTTCCTTTCGGGTCAAATTTGTCAACGGTTTATCAATCCTTGCGAACCCTTCGATGAATTTCCAATAGTACCCGGCCAATCCTAAGAAACTCCTTACTTCCCGAGCATTTGCCGGTCTTGGCCAATTCATAACTGTTTCTATCTTTGTTGGGTCTACCGTCACCCCCCTGCTGATATCACGTGGCCTAGGAAAGCTATGCTGTCCATCCAGAATTCACACTTGCTGTATTTAGCATATAACTTCTCTTGTCTGAGAGTCTGTAATACCATTCTCAAATGTTGCTCGTGCTCTTCTTGGTTGCGAGAGTAAACTAGGATGTCGTCAATGAACACCACCACAAACTTGTCTAGGTATTGACGAAACACCCGATTCATCAAATTCATGAAAATTGCTGGGGCATTGGTTAACCCAAACGGTACCACCGTGCATTCGTAATGGCCATACCTTGTTCGAATGGCTATCTTCGGTATGTCTCCTTCTCTTACTCGGACTTGATGGTACCCTGACCTCAAGTCTAATTTTGAGAACACCTTTGCACCTTGTAACTGATCAAACAAGTCGTCGATCCAGTACCTTGGCTTATGTGGACTTTAGAGGGGCACGGAGAAGGCAAATGTTTTTTCACGGATCTCAATAAGCATCCAATATCGCCCTCACTTATGGGTCTCAACGAGCACCCAACAATCATGGGCCTCAACTAGCGCCCCACTTAACTTCACAGCTCGGGTCTCAACAAGTACTTGTGGGCCTCAAGTAGCACCCCACTTAACTTCATAACTCGGGTCTCAACAACCACCCATGGGCCTCAAGTAGCGCTCTAATTATTCTAATATGATCGGGTCTCAACAAGCACTCGTGGGCCTCAAGTAACGGCCATCACGTTTACCTTTCGGGTATAAACTTGCACCCGGAATCAACACACTTTCCCTCCGGTATGAACTTGCACCTGGGGTCATCACACTTTCCCACCGGTATAAACTTGCACCAGGGTTCATCTCACTTTCCCACCAGTTTAAACTTGCACCTGGCGTCATCACATTTTCCCTCCAGTATAAACTTGCACCCGGGGTCATCAAACTTTCCCTCCGTTATAAACTTGCACCCGAGCCATCACACACTCGCCACCGGTATATACTTGCACCTGGGGCTATCACACTCTCGCCACCGGTATATACTTGCACCCGGGTTCATCACACTCTCGACCCGTCCATAAGACGGCGTCACCACTTACTCGGTCAGTCCATAAGACGGTGCCATCGCACTCTCGACCCGTTCATAAAACGGTGTCATTCGGCCCGTCCATAAGACGGTGCCATGCGGAAGTGGACCAGCCTCCGGCGAGGGCGCGACCCTCGTCGGCGTGTCATGGAGGAGTCAGGTATATACTTGCACCCTGATTTGCCACGGAAATATACATCACAACAAACATGCCTCTTAACATATTCTAACAGTAGTTATGTATAGACGGTTCTACCGCGGACATCTATACATAATGTATAGATGATGAAACAGACTCATCATGTTTAAAATATTTTGACGCAGTATCTAATTTGACGAGTTTGAAAATGATTGACTATAAAACATGTGGTACATTGCATTTCTAATCTAATCTATTTAATTTATTCCATCATCCTTCGTACTAAAATGCAATGGACCTACTCCTACCTTACCAGTCCCCTAGTCGATTGAATTCATGTCGTCAAAAAAGATACTTAAAGAATTAGAATATGACCACAAAAAAGAGGGATTTTTCTTTTAAAAAGATCGATGAGTCACGTCTATACATAATACTTGCGCAAATTGGAAATATGCCAAGTCCGTGGCAGCTCCTCCCCGCTTATATTTGCGATCTCATACATTCATTTTCTTACCACCATCGTAATCCGTTATGAAATTTCCCATTCAAAGTACAACTTGCCAACATGTTTACTCATCTCAACTTTCTTGATAGTGAGGGGATTAATATACCGATCCCCCATATTTCGATAGGCAAATTGTTGACATCAATTCAATTTCTGATAGATATGAAATAATAAGTGTAAGAAATAAATGAATTCCTTGAATAAATAGGCATGATGTCCTCATAATCCAGAATATGTAGGAAGAATTCTCATAACAATAGATTTCACTCCCTTCAATAAGTTTCCAAGTGGAATAAACTCTATATTCCTTGTATTTGTTTCGTCATTATTACTGGTTCAACGGATCACAATCATAATATTATCACTTCAATTCAAAACTCTCATAACATCCTCATGAAAGAAACTAATTAATCGGTCTCTCATTGCCAGTTAATATTCTACATATACCATCATTTTCGTAAAATTCACACTCAAATGATCTTAGTTCTCATTCTCGAATAGAACTAATGTAAGTGTATCAAGATTTGGTCATTGGTAGTTTCCTACTAACATAATTTACTGACCGATAATATTTGTCATTGTGTCTAACCAAGTCAGCTTTCTCAAAACTTCTCTTTACAGTACAAACTATAAAACCAACGGCTCCCCAGAGAAAGTTAGCGACATTAAGGATTCTTTACTCAAATACTTCATCAAACTTTCACAAACTGATCGACATTGAACAATATTCATTTCTATTCATCTTGCAGACGCATAAGACCAAGAACATTCCTCCCCTTTCTCACAAACGCCCTTCTAAGAGAGCTGAACATAATTCGATACTTTCGCGGGATACTAAAACATTCGTTCATATGCTTAACATGATTTCCGCATTGTCGACTCTTTGTATGCATTCCTTGATGTAGACTTCCAAACATTCATCGATCGTATCCTTAAATATGAATCCACCTCGAATCTATCATCATACGAACTCTCCAGCTATTATTCAACTTTGGGACAACCAATTGATTTGTGATCCAATATACGTATCTTACAAGCTTGATGAGTCATGCTTGCAACAAACTTCCAACATATTCATCAATTGCCTTTTCTTTTTCTGGGAGAACTTCTGCTTCTAATAAATCATTTTCAATCTATGTTGACATCTCCATTTCAAACCTGAATAACAACACTATGATAATTCTTCATTTCAAACTGCTTTAATAACCGCAAGTTTCATCTGCTTATCGTTTTTTTTTTTTTTTACTTTACTTCCGAGAAGACCTCATCATTTGAATCCACTCATGTTTTCTGATAAAACATCCACAATCCAAACTGATTTCTTCGCACTAGATCCATACATAAGAAGGATTTGACACATGATATTACAACAAGAAAGTGTTAACTCCGGGTTCCCTTTTATCTTTCTGATACCCGAGGGGATATGAAACTTCATCATCAAATGAGGCTTGGATACAATTGCCCGAACAAACATAAAGCAATCATTTAGAATATCATTATAAGGGATGATAAGAAGATCAACCACTACGAATACCACCATTAAATTCCTCGATATTTTTTATCTCCCAAAGAGATTAGGAGAAAAATAGATCATTCATGAGCATCAACATTGTTATTAAATCTTACTAACATAAAATGTACTGTCTTGAGCTTAATAGTTCAACTCAATAATGTTCTAGGTGAATTAAGGGATCCATAAATATATATTTTCAGAAGAATATCATTCCAAATGATCATTAAAATAAATTTGAAGAAGGGGAGTTCCATAAAAATAAATTTCCGAATGAATACCATTATGGGCAATTAACAAAATATATAAATTCGATGTCCCCTTCACGATATATAACTCCAAACAAGTAACCTTGATAGATAACTCCATAAAGGAATTTAGAATGATCAATTAATCACCAATGGCAGATACAGTGATGCTACGACTAATAACCAATTACTTGAAGTCCTTATAAATTTCCGAACGAATACCATTATGGGCAATTAACAAAATATATAAATTCAATGTCCCCTTCACGATATATAACTCCAAACAAGTAACCTTGATAGATAACTCCATAAAGGAATTTAGAATGATCAATTAATCACCAATGGCAGATACAGTGATGCTACGACTAATAACCAATTACTTGAAGTCCTTATAAATATTATTCCGGACGAATACCATTCCGGATAATACAAAATATATAAATTCAATGTCCCCTTCACGATATATAACTCCAAACAAGTAACCTTGATAGATAACTCCATAAAGGAATTTAGAATGATCAATTAATCACCAATGGCAGATACAGTGATGCTACGACTAATAACCAATTACTTGAAGTCCTTATAAATATTATTCCGGACGAATACCATTCTGGATAAGTAAGACTATTCTGAACGAATACCATTTCGGATGATTAAGAACAACAATTAGATACATCATTCACGATATGCTCACTGCTATCAATAATATGACAATCAAATAGAGTTTAATCCAATTTCCTTATTCTAATAATGTTTTTTAACTGTAAAACCTCAAATAAAATTCCAAGGGTTGCAAAACTCTATTGGTTTTCGTTATAATCGCCATTATGTTAACTGTATGGTATCTCATTAAAGCAGACCCACACGATCGAAATAAGGAGCTTTAATTGATGAAGGCATGTAATATTTCTCAAACAACATGGAAACCAACGTGAAACGACCACTTCACGAAATGCTCAAATCTCCTTGAATGATGTGCAAAAGCCTCAGATAGTTCGTATTACCATTAAGGATGCATTAATCTTCGCTAGACTCTGAGTATCGAAACTTAAACCACCGAAGCCATAGATAACATGTCTGAAACATATAAAGAACTCAATGAAATTTCTTGATAGAATTCCATAGAGCAAAATAATATTCCATGATATCAGTTTCTTCTAATTGATAACTATATAAATAGGCTCATAGCTGAAAATCGAAAAATTATGCATCATAGTCTTTGATAATGATATATTGCGTTCTTTCAAATATTCTTTAATCATGAACAAACTGAATACATACAAAGGCAAGCTTCTGGATATATACAAAATGATAAACACCGAGGAAGTAGGTACCTAATAAATGCCCTCCCTGATGAATTCCTGCTCCGAGAAGGCTGAGTAATGATTTCAGCGACCGGGGGTTCTTCCGAAAGTATTGATTGAGTCCCCGGTAATACATCACCCTCGTGTCATCCATACGGCAATTTTGTGACTATTCTGATTATAAATAAGAACGTCAATTCAGACACTTGCGTGTCTAGGGGAAGACATACAACTTTACTTCATATATCGCTTTGTAATCTTTCCTATGAGTTTCCGGTTATCCATAAGATTCTATATAGATTAAATAACTCGTTGTTAAGGTAGCGATAACCGACAGTCAAAAATTATGAAAATCATATATCCCTAGTAATTTAGAATCTCAAATTCTTTTCCTCACATGATGAAGAAAAATATAATAATAAGGCATAAAAATCCCTTNAAAATCATATATCTATGGTAATTTAGAATCTTAAATTCTTTTCCTCACATGATGAAGAATAATATCATAATAAGGCATAAAAATCCTTTCGTCAATCATTATGAAGATACCGGTGATAATACCAAAACGATAAGATTTTCAGAATATAACCATGTCTTGATAAAAATATAATTGAAGTACTATTATAATCAATCATATGATTGATTCCATTCAAAAATAAAAATGTAATCTTGATACTATATCCTAACAATTTACCAACTTAGGATGATAATACATACGAGTAACCTAGTAAATTATTCATAAGATACCATAAAGAATACCAACACGAAGAGCTTATCATATTATCATAAAATCCACATCATCTCAATCCATAAAATATAAAAATTCATCTTCTTTGGATTACATAATTTATAATCCGAAATAAATAAGATCAATCGATCTGCACTTTTTGCAACGAAGACCATTCAGAACATTGAATAATCCTTATTTATCAATATATATAAGTCTCACAACGATCCAAAGATGAAATAATCATACCCATATTAGAATTCCAGAAATAACAGATTCTGAATAATAAGAAACATTGTTTATCTGTCGATAATTTGAACAGTGAAATAATTACAGAAACTGATCTCCACCGTTGGGAACACAGAACGGTATGTCATGAATAATATACGCAAATTTCAGAATAATCCAACGGTGAAATAAAGCACATTATATAGAATACTACAACTCAGTATCACAGAAAACTCAAACTGAAACCTAAAAAGTTTGTCATTAATTTAATAACGAAACAACATTTAAAATCAATCTCCACCGTCTATAAAATTTATAAGTACATCTAGACTAATATATAATGATTTCAGACACATCCAACGGTCTAATTATGCAAACTGAATAGAATATCCGAACTGCACATTACAAGAGGATTAGAAATATACCAACTATATATTCGGATAGTAAACCAAAATCCGAAATTACCATTAAAACTGATCTTCACCAATCAGAAGACCTAAATATACGTATGAAAACATGCTAAAAATTTTCAGAACGATCCGACGGTACAACTATGAGAATCAAATAGATTCCAAAAACCGAATTCCGCATACTTGAAAAATCAGAAACAATCCCTTCTAAACCAACGTTAATTTTGACATCCAGAAGACAATAAAAACAGATCTGTACCATTCAGAATTGAGAATAATATATTTGTAGCAGTATATAAAAATTGCAGACCGATCCAACGGTTCAATATTTAGTAACACACTGAATACCAAAGCTGTGCTGAATCGAAAATATATTCTAGTTTTCCATCAAAAACTCCGTGTAAAAACTCAATGGGATTAAAAACGTCCCCACGGACGGCGCCAATGTTATCGCTGCTAAAAATCGGCAATAACAAAATTTAGACCCCCTTTTACGGGTAGGGGTCGAACGAAAAAGTAATACGAAAGTAATAAGTAAAAAGACACGATTTTTGTAGGTGGAAAACCTTTCTGTAAAAGAAAGGATAAAAAACCACCCCGGCTGTAGCCTTTGAATCCACTATAAACGTCAAGTTCGTAGATTTACAATAGGAGAACATGATTTAGAAAACAATAGGAAAAATATCATCTTTTGATGGCCATAGTCGTAGGTTTCCCGGGCTTAAAAGAAGTGAATAGCGGCTTCCTCATTAGGTCAAGAATCCTCCATTAGGTCAAGAGTCAAAGAAAAAACCCCATTTTTTCTTTCTTTAACCATGTTTATATAGATGATTAATCCAGCCCAATTATAACCTACTAGGTTCATCAATAATGGAGTCCAATAAATAATGACTTATTAATTTCTAAATTAGGCACAAGAGCCTAGTAAATAAGCATCCCGATCCAAATACCACGATAAGCTATAAACAATGTCAATCATCAAAATATCTCAATCTGTTTTATTTCTCGACTTGGGAATGACTATATAGAAATATATTTGTACTCGAATAATAAATTTCTTAGAGTGATATCAGTAATCATAGGAAAAAATGATTCTATTATGAAAGTGAAATATATACAATCTGTACCGTGAAATTCAAAACTAATTATGAGATAGTAATACTTATTAGTCGAGTTGCGACCCTCACTATTTTTCATATACTTAATTTTCTTCATTTTTAAATAAAAATTTTATATAAAAATTTAATCACATATAAATCTAATAAATATTTTATTATATATCTCTTAACCGTTGATAAAAGGGATAATGGTTTGTTTAGAACTCAAATTAAAACGGCTATGAGGTGCGGTGTGATATCAAGATTGTGATTTTTTTATGATACACAAAATACAAGTTTAACTGCGATGTGATAATTATTAAAAAGTCACGATGTTATCACAACTATTAAAACCAAATGTAGTCTCATCGTGATTTTGAAAAAGACTCATTTATCCTTAAATCTATTAATTATAATATAATTATATTTATTATTTTTATATATAAGGGTATATTAGTATTTTTATATAAATTACAATTATAATACCATAATTTTACCAACCATATTTAAAAATTTACGATCATCATATCTCACCAAACCTTACAACATTTCACAGTATGAGCCATGGCATGTAACGGGGAGAAAGTGACATTGGCTATTACATTTAATCTATACGATTACATTTCTTTCTAGTACCCTAAATTTGGTATTACTATCGCCTGAAACGTGAATACTCTTAAACTACTTGGAGAAAGCGTGACTGCACAATCCCCGTTACTCTATAAATGGACGATCGGATGACAATGACGATCAAATGAAGGTCATCGAAGCCTAGGGTCATCGTGATCGATGACAACCAGAAAACAACAATAATAAACAAATATTGTCAACAACTCCAAACTAACATCCAAGATGATGTTGAAGAGTACTCAAGACAAGTACACCACTATTACTTTGTGTTCATTGGAGCAATATCTATAGGATAAGTTTGTGATTTGCATAATTGAATCTAAGTCCAAACCTTATGGTTAAACTTAATAGAGAGTGTTTAATTTGTCTCATATTGGTCAGAGAAGTGAGACTAATTAGATTCATAAGGGTGTAAATTCCATCAATAATAGTTTGATCAAATCTTTTAAATGTGTAATTTTCTCCCCTTAATCCTATTCTCATATAATTTGTTTCGAGTAGTGAAAACACGTATACTAAATTATCTAGATTTTTAGTATGATTTGTGGATTTTTGGAATAAATTTGGGTCATGTTGCATATTTGTTGTACACTTATCCTTAATTTAGATCTCAATGGGTCACTAGATATTATTAGGTTATTTTACCGATGGATCGTGAGATTTGTAAAATTGGGTAGAACTACATGTCCAGTATAAACAAAGTTGAAGTGAGAAAGATTGAGTTTTATGACCTAAATAATCAAGTACTTTGCGACTTTTTTTAAGATCGGAAATTTACGGTTACCGGAGGATGAAACTCTTCTTTGGATTTCTAAATATTCATATTTTATTGTAAAACTACAAATTAGAGTTTTATAATTGATTCGAAGGATACGACCAAAATGATTTTTTATTATTTCTTTTATATAAATGTTTTGCACCTATAAAATTTAGTGCTTTTCTCATTGGTTTTTTATTAATTTTTTAAGAACTTTTGTTTGATCATTACTCATAAATAAGTCTCTAATTTTCTTATTACCAACTTTAGGTCTGAATAATATTATTTACGATAATAGAAATTTTGATCTTAACAAGTTTAGTAACGGCTATGAATAAAGATTGTCTAACAAATCAACCCATATTTGTGCAACAATTTCCATCGTAAGTTCATTAAAATACTGAATTCTTTGTATTAGATTTTCAACTTATATAGTTTCATATGGATTATTTATAGAGAAAATTACAGAATGGCCCTCAATATTTAAAATAATTTAAATACAGTCCTTTAAAGTTTGTAAATTACATACAATGTTCTCGAATGTTTCAAAACCGTTCAAGAATTATTTTAGAGTTAATAATAGCGATTTCAGTCATTTTTCGTGTGAGTAGTTTTAAAAATTTAAATATTATTTTTAAATTTTACAAAGTTTTGAGAGATAGTCGTTACATCTTTCAATGTTAAACATTCATTTAAACTATAGATCTATATAAAATATTAACGAGTATTACAATCAAATATAAACAATTTTAGAATTTCAGGGATCTATCATGTAATTTTTAAACTTTGAGAATATTATATTTCAATTTTTTTTAAAGTTAGAGATCAACAACATAAATTATATGAGATTCGAGAGTTTTACATGTAATTTACAAATTTTGCAAACACAACTTTACGGTATTTTAAATTTCACATTAATACAAACACCACTCAATTATAATATAATAATATTAGAATAGTGTAATGAATTGAAGAGATACATAATAACCCTTTAGTTGGTCGGTTCACTTATTCAGAATGGGCAGCCCCCCACCAACCGAAGGCTCCATATATAAATATTTATTAAATTCTTTTATCTGCTTCTAAGAAAAAAAATAAATTCAATTTAATGCATTTATTTATTGCTCTTTATTTTATTTACCCCAAAAATATACATAAGCACTTATTGTTCTTTGCATATATTCCTACTGCTTTTCCATCTTTATCATTCATTGACAAGCATATAATATATAATTATATTCAAAATAAATTAATTATGTCACAAATAAATCTGATCATTTAACTTTAATACAACATATTTTTTAATCCTTTTTATTATAATATGGAAAATGTTAATAATTTTTTGAATGTGATTTATTAAAATAATTTTTTTGGCATAATTTTTAGTTAATTTTATATTAAACAATAATTTAATAAAGATAAATATAAAACTTTACAAAGTTCGTTTTGATGATAGTTGTGGAAAATCTATTGACATGATACCACCATTATTAGCGTATAGATAAATAGTTTATATTGATGTTTTGTTTGTACTAAATAGAACCACAATGTGGTTATCGCACTGCATAACTCACCGTTGTTCCAAACACAGCTGATCACTCCAGGGTTTTATACTCTTTTTTATCGGATGAGCTACACGTAAATGTATTAAAAATGGACGAGACTTATGAATAGTTTCAAAACTTGCATTTTTCTGATAATTATAATCCTCGAAGTTTCGTTATTGTGGCGATTAGATTCTCAAAATATATAAATGACAAATTTGTTCTCCGTCTTTTGTACATTTTGATAAAACTAGTGTTAAATGTGTATGTTAAAGTTGGTTACTAATGTTTTAAATTTTGGCAAAAAGGGAACTTTGGGCACCAACACTAAAACTTCAAATAACAATTTTGTCTAATTTTTGTAAATTTTGACAATTAATATTGAATATAAAAAATTATGAGAATATAAATGCTAAATGAAAGATAATATATCAGATTTGTCAAAATCATTAGTTTGAGTACGATTGACACAATTTTGTCATTAAAAATATTGCATTTTTTTATCACAAGTAGCAACCCAAATCTTTATAAAAATATTCATCACCAGAAATAATGATTTACAAGCAATGTTTTCATATCGGTATGATATCGTCATGAGAAATTTATTATTTGAGGAGACATATATTTTGATATAGTCATTCCTGAGTTGAAAAATGAATGAGATCGAGATATTTTGATAATTGACATTGCTTATAGTTTTTCGTGGTATTTGGATCGTGTTACTTATTTAGTAGATCCTTATGCTTAATTTAGAGATTAATGTGTCATTAATTTAGAGATTAATGGGTCATTAATTTAGAGATTAATGACTCATTATTTATTGGACTTCATTATTAATGGATCGATAGAGTTATAATTGGGTTGGACTTATAATCTATATAAACATAGTTAAAGTGTTAAAATGAGGTTTTTTGGGAGATGACCTAAAGGAGGGATTTATTGAGGATCTAATGAGGAGTTGAATATTGATGACCTAAGGAGGCTGCCGCCATTCATTTCTTTTCTGGCCGGAAAACCTACGACTATGGCCATCGAAGATGATCTTTTTCTTTCGGTTTCTACATCTTGTTCTATGGTTGTAAATATGCAAACTTGACATTTATAGTGGATTCAAAGGTTACGACCGGGGTGATTTTTTATCATTTCTTTTACAGAAAGGTTTTCCACCTACATAAATCGTGTTTTTTATTCTTGTTCTAGTATTAACTTTCATTCGACCCATCCCCATAATAGGAGATTTTAATTTTGTTATTGTCAATTTTTAGCGGCAAGAACATTGGCGCCGTCCGTGGGACGTTTTTAATCCTATTGAGTTTATATCACGGAGTTTTGGATGAAAATTTATGCGAATATATTTTTCCGATTTACGCAGCTTTGTTATTCAGTCTATTTCGAAAAATTGAACCGTAAGATCTTTCTGAAATTTTCGTATACTGCTACAAACATATTATTCTCCATTCTGAACGGTGAAGATCGATTTTGAATGTCGTTTCCATGTAGGAATTAACTTTGGTCTAGAAGTGATTGTTTCTGATTTTTCAAGTACATAGAATTTGGTTTTTCGATTCGAATCTCAAAGTTGTACCGTTGGATCGTTCTGAAATTTTTGAGCATGGTTTCATACATATCTTTCGCTCTTCTGATTGTTGAAGATAAGTTTTTATGGTACTTTCAGATTTCAGTTTACCATCCGAATATATGATTGTTATTTCTAATCCTAAAAGTAATGCGCAGTTCAGATATTCTATTCAGTTTGCATAATTGGACCATTGGATGTTTATGAAATTAATATGTATTAGTGCAGACGTACTTGTAAATGTTCTAGACAGTGGAGATCGATTTTAAATGTTGTTTCAATCTAAAATTAACGACGAACTTTCAAAGTTTCAGTATGTGTTTTCTGCGATACTGAATTGTGGTATTCTATTTAAGGTGCCTTATTCAACCGTTGGATTATTCTGAAATTTACGTATATTATTCATGACACATCGTTCTGTGTTCCCAACGGTGGAGATCAGGTTCTGTAATTATTTCAATGTTCAAAGTATCGATGGAAATATAATATTTGCATCTGATTTTTCAGAATCCATTATTTTTTAATTCTAATATAGATATAATTATTTCATCATTGGATCATTGTGAGACTTATATATATTGATCAAGACGGATTATTCAATGTTCTAAACGGTCTTCGTTGTGAAAAGTGTAGATCAATTGATCTTATTTATTTCGGATTTTAAATTATGTAATACAAAGAATATGGATTTCTTTATTTTATGGATTTTGATTATGTGGATCTTATGACCTCTTCATTTTGATATTCTCTCTAGTATCTTCAGAATGATTTACTAGGGGATTAGTAAGTATTATCATCATAATTTGGTAAATTGTGATGATCTATTATGAAGATTATATATTTATTTTTTCATGAAGTCATCATATCATTAATTATAATAGTATTATAATTATATTTCCTATCAAGATCTTGTTATATTTTAATACTCTCATCATTTTGGTATTATCTCTGGTATCTTCATAATGATTGACGAATGAACTCTTATTTCTTATTATCATATCAGTTTTCATCATCAGAAGACAATAATTTGGTATTCTAAATTTCCAGTGATATATCGTTTTCATAATTTTCGACTGCAGGTTATCATACCTTAACAAAGAATTATTTAATTATTAATGAAGAATCTTATCGATAGCCGCAAACTCTCAAGAAAGATTACAAAGCAACATATTCTAATATAAATATTATTAATGAAGTTGTTTTGGATGCGTAGAAAATACATTTGTCTCCTCCGAGACACGCAAGTCTCAGAATTGACGTTCTTATTTATTATCAAAATAGTCAGGAAATTGCCGTTTGGGTGACACGGATTTTCCCATCTGTTATTGGAGTTCTCATAAAATTATTTCATGGATAGCATATATTTTCTTATTTATAATCGTAATTGTCGGAAATTACCATAATTAGAACAATCAAGATCGAGTTTGATCGAGTTATATTACACGAGATTCTATGGGAGACAAAATGTTTCGATAAATTGGAGACTTCCTTCATTATTGGAAATGTAAGAGAATTCGATATTATGAAGAGGAAAATATAAAAGTTCTTAGTTTTTATGGGGAAATTTATGTCTTGCCCCCAATTATAGGCCGTTTCTTGAAAATCCAATATAAGGATTCTCGGTTTTCTTCTTTTATAACAAGTGGAACTCAACCGACACTTGTTGAGACGAAATTTATTCTAAGTTTCATGTTGCGCAAGGCTCTCTAAAGTCAGAGTTTCCTCATTGATGAAATTTTAATATTAAAAAAAGTGGGTCATGTAGACGAGAGCATTTGCAGTAAGCCATTAATTGAGCTAAGGACAAAAACACACAAGATGAGTTGTAAATGTAAATTAAGATATTACCTTGAAGTATGTTAAAGAGAGAATGAAATTCCCAGCGGAAATATAAGGATGACTAAAACGAAAAAATAGATGTAAGTAAGAGATTGCAGAGTTCATATAACAATCATGACGATTTGGAGAAATTTGAAGAAGAGTTCAACGCACTATTTTATTTTTGCAGTCGGAGTAATAATGATTTAAACATTTTTACAACTTCATTATGGTTTCATGGCTTTTCGTTCAATGCACTAATAATATTACAAGTTTGGAGCACGTTGGTTCTTTTCTAATTTATTGGTGGAGTCGGAGTTTAGTCTTCAGACTGAAGACACTTGAGTTTATTAGAGTTGATTTCTATTTGATTTCATAGTATGACAAAGGCACCACAAAAAATGTGAAGTTGTTGGTTTGATTTTCAGCCAAAGCGACGAATTAAAAATGGATGAATCTTTTTGTGATGAACTATGAAGATCACTATTGATATTGCACGGGGATATCTTTGTAATTTAGATACCATGGGAATCTTATGGCACACATTCCAAGGAATTCTGAATATTTTGAGATTATTTAAAGTGACTTCGAAGGTATTTTATATTTCGGACAATCTGGGATATTGTATTTTCGAAATTTATAGGCCCTCGAGTCGTATTTTAGAGTTCCTAATGATATTATCAATATTTTTGGAAGATACCTGGATAAATTGATGTTAGGGGCTTTTTCTTAATTTGACACTTAGAAGTCATTACAGAAAATAGTCGGTGGTAGTTTGGATATATTTTAAATATTTCTTATATTAAATAATGTCAAGAGTATTTTGGAATCTTTTCGTAGGTCGAGGGTCGATAACAAAGTTGAAACCTCATATAATTGGAAGAAACGAGGGCAATGTATTACCGTGGATTCAATCAACACTTTTGGAAGAACCCCTGGTCGACGAAATCATTACTCAGCCTTCTCGGAGAGGGAATTCATCCGGGAGGCCATCTATTAGCTATCTACTTCCTCGGTGTTTATCAAAATATTTTGAATTCGGAAGAGCATGCTGAGTAATTGCCTGAGGAATGTCATCTCTCAACATCAGTACGTTCACGATCCATTGATCATAATCGTGAAGAGGAGAATCTGGAGGATCGCATGCGTACTCTACACGCTCAATTGGAGAATGTGATGTCCCAAAGGAGGTGTCGAAACGGTAATGTTGTCTTTGATTATTTTAATGATGAAGTTGCTATATAAGAGAGAGATCCTATGTGAAGCCTCCGAGCACCCTCTATTACATTGGGGAAGAACAAATTTTCACTTTGCAGAGAATTGAGAACTTGATCGAGTTAATGTTCTGGGAGATGAATGACGAAATTGAGCATAATGGTGCTTGAATGGACTAGTTCGAGGCCAATCTGGGCCTCGCTTATGAAAGAAGACGAGTATATGATGAAAATACCCGTGATACTCATTAAAAATGTGTTATTAGGGTGATTATATTAGACAAGAGAGAGTGATTGAACACTTAAATAGGATAGGAAAAACCTTGATGTCGATGGAAGCTTTGCGAAGTACATAGAATGATTCAAGCGCTTTATCACTATTTTTCATGGCAATTATTAATGTTGCATGTTTTATATCTTCGACGCCCCTTTGAAAGACTCTACACTCCGAAGGTTTAGTCGGTTAACAAAGTATTCCATTGTTTCATATCAAGAGTTCAAAGATGAATTCAATTCGGTTTTTTAATACACTGGAGATGTCTATCACATCATTAAACACATTGCGATATGATTCTTTAGAGAAACTTTTGGGTTTGATAACCCGTATTGAAGCTACAGCTTATTTTGGGGGGCGTCCCTTAGAAAAAGAACATGCAAGAATTTACATTTATATGTACTAAGTTTGTTCAGGATTATAGAATATTTGAAAGAGCGAAATATATTATTACCGAAGACTATGATGTTGAATTTTTGTGTTATTTCAACTATGAGCATATTTATTTGGTTATAAATTAGAAGAAACTAATATCACAGAATATTCTTATTCTCTATATAATTCAATCAAGAAATTTTATTGAGTCCTTTATATGTTTCAGACATTTTATCTATGGCTTCGGTGGTTTAAGTTTCGATACTCATAGTCCAGCGAAGGTTAAGGCAACTTGATGGAATATTTATCGATATAAATTTAATTCATTTAAATCGAAAAGTGGAAAACACGCCTTTTGGAAACATATCATTGTTGTAAAAAGGAGTTATTGTGGAAGAGAAAGAAGTCGAGACCATAGAATTAACTATAATAATAAATGGAGATACTACAAAAAGGGACATTAGAGAAACGGTCAAAATGTCACACAAGTTAGCTATCACCGAATAACCGTGGAAAGCATGAAGTTTCTCTAGAGTCAATATGAAATTTCGATGTAGACTCTTGTTCTTGTATGATAGTCTTGTCTTCTCATCAGGTGAAGAGTATATTTATGTGTCGACATTCTCATTCAGTAGTCAAGACATACTTAATGGTTATACGAACTATCCGGGTCTTTTACCCATCATTCAAGAAGATTCAAGCATTTCGTGAAGTAGTCAGTTCACCCTGGTTTCCATGTTGTTTGAGAAATATTACATGTCTTCATCGATTAAAGCCCCTTATTTGGATTATGCGGGTCTGCTTTAATGAGGTACCATACAGTTAACATAATGGCGATTACAACGAAAACCAATAGAGTTTCGCAACCCTCGGAATTTTGTTTGAGAATTTGCAGTTAAAGAGCATTATTTGACTAAGAAAATTGGATTAAACTCTATTTGATGGTCATATTATTGATAACAATGAGCATATCGTGAATGAGGTATGTAATTGTTTTTCTTAATCATCCGAAATGATATTCGTTCGGAATAGTCTTAATCATCCGGAATGGTATTCGTCCGGAATAATATTCATGAGGACTTCAAGCAATTGGTTATTAGTCGTAGCATCCCCGTATCTGCCATTGGTAATTAATTGACTATTCTAAATTTCTTCATGGAGTTATCTATCAACGTTACTTGTTTGGAATTATATATCGTGAATGGGACATCGAATTTATATATTTTATTAATTGCCCAGAATGGTATTCGTCCGGAAATTTAATTTTATGGAACTCCCCTTCTTCAAATTTATTTTAATGATAGTTTGGAACGGTATTATTCCGGAAATATATATTTATGGGACCTGTCTTCTTAATTCACCTACGACATTATTGAGTTGAACTATTAAGTTCCAGCCATTACATTTTATGTTAGTCGGATTTAAGAATAGTGTTGTTGCTTCCGAATGATCTATTTTTCTCATAATCTCTTTGGGAGATAAAAAATATCGAGGAATTTAGTGGTGGTATTCGTAGTGATGGATCTTCTTATCATCCCGTATAATAATATTATAATGGTGGTATTTTTTCGGGGCGATTGTATCCAAGCCTCATTTGATGATGAAGTTTCCTATCCCCTCGGATATCGGAAAGATGAAAGGGAATCCGGAGTTAGCACGTTCTTGTTGTAATATCCTGCACCAAATCGAAATATAAAGAAAATGATAAGCAGATGAAATATGTGGTTATTAAAGCAGTTTGAAAATGAGATGTCACCAGAGGTTGAAAATTAGTTCATTAGAAGAAGCAGAAGTTATCCCTGAAAAAAAAACAATTGATGAATATGTTGGAAGTTTGTTGCAGGCATGACCCATCGAGCCTGTAAGATACGTATATTGGATCACGAATCCATTGGTTGTACCAAAGTTGAATAATAGCCGGAGAGTTAGCATGATGATAGATTCGAGGTGCGATCTTGAGTTTCTTAATTATGTCTTTTGTTTTGAAGAATGAGGGAAACCTAGGTGGATTCATATTTAAAGATACGACCGATAAATGTTTGGAAGTCTATATCAATGAATCCAGATAAAGAGTTAACAAGGAAGATATTTGATCAATATCTGAACGAATATTTCAGTATCCTGAGGAAGTACCAAATGATGTTCATCCCACCTGGATGTGCATTTGTATGAAAGTGGAGGATTGTTCATGGCCTTATGGTATTTGCAAGATAAATAGAAATAAATCATGTCCATTCGAGAAAAAATTGTCAATCATTCCTGCATCGTGCAATTTAAACGTTTTGAAATGGAATGACCAATGTCAACTGGCTTGTGATAGTTTGATGGAGTATTTGAATAAAGTACAAACTTGATTGTTTGTACTATCAAGTTTTGAGAAAGCTGACTTGGTTAGAAAACAATGACAATGAACATTGACCATTAAATTATGTTGGTAATAAACTACCAATGGCCCCAATAAAGCTGACTGTTTTATTGAGTAGATACACTTACATTGGTTCTATTCGGAAAGGAGAATTAAGATCATTTGAATGTGAATCTTACGAAAATGATGGTATATGCAGAATCATTCACTGCAAAGAGAGACCGATCAATTAATTTATTTCAAGGAAGCGTTATAGAGAATTCAGATATGATGTTGTAATATTACCGATAAACAACTTAGACTTATGACTACAAACACCCGATCAATATGGAAGGACATGAGGTTGTTACGGGAGTTTTGAATTGATGTGAAAAAAATATGATTGTGATATGTTAAACCAATAATATAGAGGAAACAAATTCTGGAGTATATTCTACATATTCTGGATTATTAGGAAGTCGTGTCTATCTTTTCAATGAATTCATTTATCTCTTGCACTTATTATTTCCTATCTATCAGAAATTGAATCAGTGTCAACAATTTGTTTATCGGAATATGGGAGATCGGTATATATTATTTCCCCTCACTATCAAGAAAGTTGAGATGAGTAACATTTTTCAAGTTGTACTTTGAATGGGAAATTTCGTATCGGATTACGGCGGCGGTAAGATAATGAATGTATGAGATTGCGAATATGAGCGGAGAGGAGCTGCCACGGACTTGACATATTTCCAATTTGCGCAAGTATTATGTATAGACGTGACTCTTCAATCTTATTTTAAAAAATCCCCCTCCATTTTAAAATACTCTAATTTTTTGTATCTTTTCTAACGACACGAGATCAATCGACTAGTAGACTGGTACGATAGAAGTGAGGTTTATTGCATTTTAGTATGATAGAGGATGGAAACTAAATAATTTAGGATAGATTAGAAATACAATATACCGCCTGTCTTATAGTCTATCAATCTCAAACTTGTTAGATCCGATATTGTGTCAAAATATTTATTAAACTGAAGAGTCTCTCGCTGCAGCAGAATCGTATATACATGTATACTGTTGGAATATGTCAAGGGGCTAGATTGTTTGATAGCCGGCCACGTACCGAGCATGCTTCAATGCAAACATGGTGCCTCTTTGGCCCAACTCCTCCATGATACTCCAGCGAGGGTCGTGCCCTCGTCGGAGGCTGGTCCATTTACGCAATGACCCTGGGTGCAAGTTTATACTGGAGGGAAAGTGTGATGACCCCGAGAGTAAGTTTATACCGGAGAGAAAGTGTGATGACCCCGGGTGCAAGTTTATACAGGAAAAGTGTGATGACCCCGGGTACAAGTTTATACATGTGGGAAAGTGTGTTGACCCCGGGTGCAAGTTTATACCGGAGGGAAGGTGTGATGATCATGGGTGCAAGTGTATACCCGAAGAAAACATGCAAATAAATGAGGGGTACTTTGTGAAGAGTAAGATAATCTCGAGTGCAAGTTTATACTTGGAGAAAACGTAAGTTTGTTAAGAATGTATGATTGAATAGGGGCGCTTAGTGAGGCCCAAGGATAACGGGCGCTTGTCAAAGCGCCAGTGCGTGATGAATGTGGAGGTAATACCAAACGTCTTTTGCATCTCGTTGAAGATATTCTTATTTACGGCAAGAGCGATCGAATAATATTTTTATGACCAAGGCTTTCTCAGTACTCTCGATCAAGAAAGATCGCTCTTATGAGTTGCCTCATGGCAGGGATTTATGGCAGATTATCCCGGAAGAAATCGTGTTATTTATAACCAGAGGAAAAATTGGAACTTATTATAGGAGAAATTATGAAGCCACGTTATGGCATGCTTCATTTGTTAAACTGGTCAAATAATGGTCCAATGACATGCATTTCGTTATCTATGCTCAGTTAATTTCATTTACGATCAAGATGACCAATTGATGGTCCTACGGCATGAATTTCATTATTTATGATCGAGTATTTTCATTTACGACCAAAATGATCAAATGACTAGCTTATAGTGTTGACTTCACTAAAATTTATTTATGACTGTGGACTCTGAGTTATAATTAGAGTTATCGTAAGAGTGCCAAACATCGAGGATTATTTTATTTGCGTTCAGAAAATCATACTTGTTATAAGAGAAATTGTGAAGTCATTTATTCGGACATATCGAGATATTCTCACATACCAGGAATCTTATCGATGGTCGGAAACTATCAGAAATTTTAAAGACAACATATGAAACAAAAAGTCATTGAAAACTTTTATAGAGTTCATAGATAGAGATTTTGGAGAAGTATATTTCACGTTCAGTAATAAGAAGAAAATATTCTCGCTCATTATTTTAGTAGTATATATGAAGTTTCATAATAAGATGATATTCATTCAGTAATATTTATTTATTTGAAATATGCTTATTCACTCCTACTTGGTATATTCAATTACAAAATTAGATACTACTATTGTGAGTTTATTGCAACAATATTCTCATGGCAAATTTGTGATTTGTGTACTCGAATCCTTTGACTACGCAAATCAGGGGACTTCTGATATCACCATGAGAAATTTATTATTCGATGACACATATATTTCTATATAGTCATTCCCGAGTCAAGAAATGAAGCAGATCGAGATATTTTCATGATTGACATTGCTAATAGCTTTTCGTGGTATTTGGATCGTGTTACTTATTTAGTGGATCATTGTGCTTAATTTAGATATTAATGTGTCATTAATTTAGAGATTAATGACTCATTATTTATTGGACTTCATTATTGATGGGCCAAGAGAGTTATAATTGGCCACCGAAGATGCTCTTTTTTCTTTCGGTTTCTACATCTTGTTCTATGGTTGTAAATGTGCAAACTTGACATTTATAGTGGATTCAAAGGCTACGGCCGGGGTGGTTTTTTATCCTTTCTTTTACAGAAAGGTTTTCCACCAACAAAAATCGTGTTTTTTTATTCTTGTTCTCGTATTAACTTTCATTCAACCCCTCCCCATAAAAGGGGGTTTTAATTTTGTTATTACCAATTTTTAGCTGCAAGAACACGGTCGATTAATGATCGGTACATCAAATATCGATAATACCGGTATTTTTTTCAGTACCGAGTAATAAGATCGATTTTCAGGTTTTTTTAGATCCGACCTAAACTAATTAAATATAATTTAACTATAGTTAACTTTTTAAAAATGAAAAATCATATTAATTATATTTTAATGATAAAAGGAATTCTATCAAAAAATAAATTAAATTTAAAATAGTTGCTCGGTACCGTTCACCAACTGTACAACAACGATTCGATGATCCAATAAAAATTTTAGTTGGCAACATTGTCGACCATCCAACCGAGAAAAGAATTCATAACATTAAAAAATATTAGTGAGATGCTTAAAATATTATGTATATGGTAGACAATGATGCACGAACACACAAAAATGGGTCCACTTTATGAATCGTGCTCATAGATACTAATAGCGAAACGATTCCATTCAATTAAGAATGGATCGAGTCAAATCTTTAATGAATAAAGATGTTCAATCCATTGAAGAAATAACATGAATTAGCAAAATTGATAGAGAAGATTTTAAATAAATTAATAAATATTAAATGTTTATATATTATCTTCTTTTATAAATAAAGTAATGATTTTCATGTTATATTATATTGAATATGACTATTATGTCACTTGAAATTAATAAAATATTTTATATTCAGTTACCTTTTATTATCATACACAATCCAATTCACCGTACTTACACCGGTTAATTGATAAAAATACAACATTTAAGGGTAGTAAGTATGGTTAAAAATCGATTATTTAAAAAATAACGAGTCTTTTCCCGAGTCCATGGTACTAGGGATAGGGAATTCGAGATTCTATCCAATGCCCATAATGAGATAAGAAATCATGTATTATGAATGATGTTACTGGACCATTCGTACCACATCCATCTATCTACCGCATGTGATCATGTAGCCATGCAATGCCAAAATATTCATCATTTTTTGTATAGATATAATCTATTTGTACCTCTGTTCTTAAATTGAATCGTATTTTGAGTACAAAACCCGGTCAGATTTAGATCCAATTAACTATTTGTTAATTTTTTATATCGATTCAAAATATAATAAATGTTTAGTTTATAAAAATAAACTAAAATACTAATATAATTCAAACTTATATTTATTTTATATATAATCACTAAAAAACTATGAAGGATTATTATTAACCGTCATGTATAATCAATAATGTGATATTATAATATACCGTATTTTTTATATTTTGAAATTGATTTTATATTTATTATATGGTAAACACTTGAAGAAAACGTATGAGACTACAATTCACATATTTTAAATATTTAAAAACACAAAAATAAAAATAAAAAACAGCTCAAACCGGTTCGAGATCGATGCAAACTGGTTTAAACCGAACCATTGAAAAAATGATTCACCTCATGTCCGATTTTAGAATATAGATTTGTACATAGTAATTCACACGGATATAAATTTGTATTTTATTAATTAAAAAATATAAATATATTATATTTGAAATATTTATTGACATTGAAATGATATGTTAACGACTTTTGACATCTAAATTTAAACAAATAAATAAAGCAGAAAATGTTTAAAAATAATTGATATAATTCATTATTAATTTTGGATTTTTTTCAATTTTTATGCAAATTGCTTTAGATAATTATTGGGCTGGTAAATAAATATTTGGGCCTGTCTAGTATATACGGCCCAATTACTCATTAACTAACTATAATAATTAATAGCATAAAACAAGGCTGCTTTAGTTTTGTCTGAATTTAATTGTACATTACGCATAATTGTACGTTATCTTGTAATTGCAAGTTTTTTCGGAACATTTTCCATTAAGCGCTTCAAGGTTACCACGACGAAATCCGTTTCTCTCTGCCAATGGAAAACAATCCGCAGCAAAGCGCAGCCGCCGCCGCCGCTGCCGCGTCCTACCCACCTCAGGGGGGCGCCTTTCCGCAGCCGCCGTACCAACACCTCCTTCAGCAGCAGCAGCAACAGCTCCAGATGTTCTGGGCATATCAGCGACAGGAGATCGACCAGGTGAACGATTTCAAGAATCATCAGCTTCCATTGGCTCGAATTAAGAAGATTATGAAGGCCGATGAAGATGTGAGAATGATATCGGCGGAGGCACCGATTCTATTTGCGAAGGCTTGCGAATTGTTTATTCTCGAGCTCACTATTCGCTCCTGGCTCCACGCCGAGGAGAACAAGCGCCGGACACTCCAGAAGGATGATATCGCCGCTGCGATCACCCGCACCGATATATTTGATTTTCTGGTGGATATCGTACCTCGAGATGCGATCAAAGACGATGCAACAGTTTTAGGGGGGATTATTGCTCCTCCCGGCGGTGCGGCTGGGGTTACTGGGGTTCCCTATTATTATCCCCCCTTGGGCCAGCCTATGATGGGAAGGCCTGCTGTACCTGGAATGGATCCAAATATGTACGTTCAGGCTGGACAACCGGCACCCTCTCAGGCGTGGCAATCAGTGTGGCAGTCAGCGGCGGAGGATGGTTCTTATGCAAGTGGCGGCGGCGCAAGCAGTGGGCAGGGCAATCTTGAAGGACATGGATGATTCAGGTGCTTCCTTTTTTCCTCTTTTAAATAAAAACTGCAACTTTGCCTAGAAAAACCTAATTCCTGGATCACTAGTATTTTGATTTTTCACTTTTTTCTTTATGCGTCACTCTTAGTTCATGTTTAAAGTACTGAATATTATAATTTGGGGGATTATTCATATAAAATGACTGCGGTAAGCACCAGTTTGTATCTTTTTCTTCTGTTCTCGTGGAAATATATTAAGCTTGTCAAGGTTCAGTTATAGTAATTTCCATTCTTTTTGCGTATATCTGCAACTTGGGTGCTGTTCTTTTGCAGAAAATGATGCAGTTGTTTGTTTTTCTGCAACTTACGTGTATGTTTTTCTAAGGAGATATTGACTATTGATGCAGTTGTATTTGCTGTTTATCTTATTTTTCTTCTAATCTTATGAATGCTTTGAAGATGTTTTCTTTAGTGTGTATGATTTGACAAATTTGGTCCCAAGGTATCTTAATTTTGATAAAACTAGTCCTCAAAGTTTTTTGAAGGCAAAACTAGTACTCGAACTTTGTTTTTTTGGCAAAATTAGTCTTTATACTTTGTAAATTTTGGCAAATCTAGTCCTAAAACTTTAATGTGTGGCCAAATTTATCATCAAATTTTGGGGATTAGGTTTGCAACACTGTGATCGAATTTGCCAAATTTTGGAAACTTTGTGGACTGTTTTTGCCAAAACTACCAAAATATGGGGACTACATTTGCCATTTTCTATATGATAAATTTTGTCAAGGCATTGTGGCATATATTTTGTGCTTGTTTGATTTTGACATTTATTGAAAACAACTATAGATTTGGATTCATGGCTCCTAAAAATGTAAATGTATGCAAAAAACTGTTGTACGGCTTACAATTTGGTTATAGGTGTCTAGTTATGGTCCTCTGTTTGGATTTTGGCTGCTTAAATGTTACATATTTTGCCTGGATCTGCGAAATCGAAGTTGTTCTGATTCATGGACAAGTATAATTTTCCCGCATTCGAATTTCAAGTTTATGTTTTACAGATTGTTGATGAATTTGCCGAATTGTGTTCAATTATCAGATGAAGTTTTGTTTGTTCATTCTGGTTTCATTCATATTACTGGACAGTCTTAATTCACACTTATTTTGATTCTTCATCAGCTACATTTGGTCGTTTTTTTTTGGCTACACGCAGATTTTGTCCCTATAATTTCATGGTTTTGGCAATTTTGATTCTTAATGTTTATTATTACGACAATTGTGATCCCTAAAGTATCAAAAGGGCAAAAATGATCCTCGTACTTTTAAAATTTTGGCATAATCAATGTGGATATGGCTATGAGATCATCGATCAAAATCAAATTTCAGAGATCGATTTTGCTACTTTAGGGACCAAATTTGTCAAAATTATGAAAGTTTGGAGACTAAATGTGTCATTTTCTCGTTTTTTTCGTCTTCCGATACGCATTCTTACTTTGAATTATGTGTTACAGTTGAAAGGAGCTGAGCAGTGTATGGTTAGATAAGAAGATGGAAGCCCCTTGTACTTAACGGCTGTGATGAAAGTTTGATTGTTATCTGGTGTTTCTTATAAAACCTTGTTACTTTGAACCAACTTTAATATCGTAGGTTCCCAATTATGTTAACTTTTGCTGACTTATCATGTTTCTGTGCTACAATGTATTATGTATTATGTATTATGTATTATGTATTATGTATTATGTATTATGTCAATTTCATCGTTCGAATTACTCTTCACATGTTGAATTCGACTCATATTTTCCTTGTACACGAATTCATTTTTATATTGAAATGTTTGAAGCTTTATAATTTAACTTATTTATTAATATTTAATTTAATTATATTATTATACTATCTTCAATATTTAAAACCAATGGATTTATTAGTCATATTGAGGTTGGTGTATATCGTTATTAAAGTTATTTATTGGTAATATATTATGCTCATAATCTCAATCTTTTATCAGTTTTAAGCATTGGGTATCATCTATATTTATGTTCTTAATTTATTAATTTGTATAATATGATCGTGGGTAAGTAATCGAAATTTATAAAAATTGTTTTTAAAGCAACGAACAATGATCATGATTTTATGATTAAATAAATTTTTATCACTACTTTTAATTAATTATATATCACTTATGATGAGGACTTCGGAACAATGCGCATTGGACTGATCTATGTGACAAGAAACGAACTTACGTAACTCAAGATTCAAAATTTGGTAGTAATCCAACTCGTTCACGGATAACAGAGCCCGAAGGTCCACGTAACTAGCGGGACCAATCAGATAGATCTTATAGAACCTCCAGATCGATTATAAACGGGCAACGGGTAGGTTGACAATTACATCTGGACAGCGGGCAACAACCACGTTTCCTGTCATATTGATAACAAAGTTGTCAAAGCAGTTACATGGCGTTTTCCACGCATGATTATTCTCTATAAATAGGAGGCGAAGCTAGCTCGAGAGAACCTTCTTTCAGGCGTGCAGGATTACATTCTCTACATTTGCTCTTTCATTCTTTGTTGTTATCCTTAGTCATTTTCTAAGTAATTTTACTTTCTTCTAACTTTGATGTTTCCTTAATATATTAGCTAAAAGTATTTACTCTTAGCTCGATGGTTTTTTCATATTTTTCAGGGGTTTTCCACGTTAAACCTGATATACTTGTAACTTTGATGTTTCCTTAATATATTGGCTAAAAGTATTTATTCTTAGCTCGATGGTTTTTCTCTATTTTTCAAGGGTTTTCCACGTTAAACCTGATATTACCCGGAGGTATTTATAATATTATGACACCTCGGGAGCTCATCTGACGTGGCTAAATGGTATTTTCGATTTTCTCGTATATTTATGGAATAATGTGATTTTGGGGTATTTTTGTAATTCAGACTTCCCGGGCCCACGCATGAGGTTTCTAATGATATTTCGAGCAATTTTGGACAATTTCAGTCCCGAACGAGTCCAATGATATTTTCATAATTTGGCACCCGAAGAGCGCGTCGGCAAGTTTTGGCGATATTTCAAGCTATCTACTCAATATTTAGAGATAAGGAATTGGTCAACGGTATTTTTCGGTATTTTCTCATCGTTTTTTCTTACTAGCGTTTGATCGAGATGCATTTCTGAAGTTCCGGGACGATACGACACTTATTCCGGTGAATTGGATATTTTCCGAGTAATTTGAGTTAAATTGATTGAAATTGAATTTATGGGCTTGAAATTGACTTATTTGGCTGTGTTTTTCTATAAATATAAGTCCAATTGGAAAATTATTCAGACTTTTGACATGTTTCTCAAGGCAAAGTTTTCACTCGAACTCACCACGGGGCTCGCGAGATTGTGTCTAGTCGCGAGATTTTGACACCCCAGCCGCGAGATTGTGCATCCATGATCGTAGTCGCGACTTTTTTCTCTGAAGTCGCGAGTTTGTGCTTCTTTGCGACTTTCTGCACTGTTCCATTTGTCCCGGAGTTTCGTATCTTATTTCGTTAAGGCACACTCGCGAGACTTCGTGCTCGGTTGCGAGTTTGTGTTTCTGGCAGTCGCGAATTTGTGTTCTGTCGCGAGATTCTGCTCTGACTCGCGAATTTTTGGCAGTACAAGCGCGACGGAGTGGATTTGATCGTTTTTCAAGCCGTTTTCATTCGGAATGTGGATATCCCTCAATTGTAATTGTATACTTTGATTATTATAGTGATAACCAAGGTAGAGCTCCGCTCTCCCGATGACGTAATCTCACACATTATGAGCCCAACCTCGTATATCGCTCGTATCTCCACAATAATTAAACTCAAGATTATAAAAGAAATCGAATGATCTAAAACAAATACTCTAAAATATTTTTAGATAAGATCAAAACCGCTTTGTTCCTAGGTTTCATTTACATTTCATTATCGTTTTCCAACTATTATAAATTACAAAACAGACACCGATAATATTGGACCTATTTTTTGAAAGCTAATTTTTAAATTGTTGTAGATATATATATTATAATTTAACATTTTATATTTTTTGAGATTTTTTGAATATCTAATACATAATAAAAATAGAATTTGACAATATACGTTTTTTGTAGTTGATAGATGTGTAAAAACATTGTTATTTACGTTTTAATAAACATAATTTATATTGATATTTGATTTATACGAAATAAAATCACCATCATCTCACCATAGCTTCAAAAATATTACAATTTATTCATTGTTAATTATAAATTAATATTATTCAATATAAAATTATTTTTAAAAATATCGATTTGACCTTAATCTGATATTTTTACATATATGAATCCTTGAATTCCCGTATTTAATTAAAAAAATATATGTTTTCCATCACTCAAAATAAACTCAAAAGTACAATTGAATTATAAACTTGGTGTCATGAAAAATTGCCTTTGGTGTGTAGGTGAACCCACGCCAAAACTTAACATCTCCCTAAACCCTAAATTCTCACAATTATTCAACTTTGACATCATCAGAAGAAAAATCTACTCTTTTACAGCCATTAGTACCTTAAACATTAACCATTAAAGTGTAAGATCCAATATAACTGAACACTAAAATCTCACCGATGTTGATTCGCTCTTCATCGACGAAACGCGAATATCCGTCGCCGAAGAAAACGCCGTTTAAAGTTTTATCGACGGTTGCGTACCATAATTTTCTTGATATATCTTTGAGTATCGATCTTTCCGTTAATGTCTTGCTAAAATTCTTGACAAAATCATGAGAGATTCTGTGACGTGTAAAAAAAACTTCTGTAATCTGACATTCTCCAACACTTTAGTGACCTGTTTGAGTATAAACAGCTTCCGAACTTGAAGCTGAATTTGATTTGGGATTTGAAGAAGATTTGAGAACATGTATAAGTGTATTTCTTTGTGAATAAAATAGTCATTTGATACATGAGAAATATTCAGTATTTATAGACACAAAATTATAGCTCCGTAGGGGTGATATTGCACTTCTGAGAATATGACCGTTGTGCAGTAATAGCTCCGTAGGGGTGATATTGTTATTTTCTTCTAAACTTCAATGTGCTAGATTTTAATCTTCAAATTGGGTTAGACTTTAATCTTCAAATTGTGCTTTAATGATCATGAACCTACATAGCAACTTGGACTTTAGTTCTCTTTTTCCTTTTATTCAATTGTTCCAATTCTTAGTCCATTCCTTCATCTTCCAGAAAGTTTTCATGCAGCCTCCGAGGTTTGATTAGGTAAAGTAGAATTAGTTCTTCGTATGCATCCAACATAGAGTATATCAAATAGATATTAAAACTACATACGATGCATTGAGAAGTGAATTGAGAAATGATGCTTTTGAAGAATTGCGCCGCCGGATTGTGAGAAATCATATGTTTGGTTTTGGTAGTGGTCTTGTAGCCATTTACCGAACTACAAGACCCCGGAACGCAGCGGAAAATAAAAACAAAGAACAAGGGTAGCCGCACGAGAAAGAAAATGAACTACAATATTAAAAACCCTACATCTATTACTACACACACTTATATTAAAATAAATAAATTGGGCTTAAAGCACATTACAAATACTTCGAGTCCAATAGAATATTGATTCAAATGATTATTGAGGTATTATATTCTAAAACTCTCCTTTGATGCTGTAATCTGAACTTCTTGAATTTTCGATAGGTTTTCTTTAAATCAATTCAACTTGTGTTTAATCTCTAACCCTTATTAAGAGTTTTGGATTAACTAATGTTTCAAATTTGATTCAAGCTTTAGTTTAACTTTAAATTTAATTTAAATTTGATTAAGAATCTAGAGTGTATAAAGTTTTTGATGCAGAAACAATAAAATCCAAATCTGGAAGCATAAGATTTGATGGTGCCGAGAAGGGACGAGAGAAAACTTTTTCAGCAACAACAAAATGATGTAAAATAGGGCATATCTTCGTCGCATAGCACTAAATCTAGTCGAAAAACATACAATAAAACTCCAAATCTGAGCATTTTCAGCCTTGGTAAACGATGGGCTGCAACGTTTCAGTTTGGAAAAGCTGAAAAAATTCGAAAGCTTCAACCCCATTTTTTTTTCTGAACCGAAAACTGGAAGGGGCAGTTTTTTTTAAATATGTAGGGTTCTTGACACAAAATAAAACAAAATATGAAGCGTTGTGGCCAAGATTCGATGTACCGTTTCGATACCATGTGAGAAATTATAGGTTTGGTTTGAGTGGTGGTCTTGTAGTCATTTATCGAGCTACAATATCTCGTAACACAGCGAAAAATAGAAACAAAGAACAAGGGTAACCGTAGAAAATGAACTATAATATTAAAAACCCTACATCTATTACAACACACACTTATATTTAAATATATAATTTGGGTTTAAAGCCCATTACAAATACTTAAAATCTAATAGAATATTGATTCAAATGATCCTTGAGGTATCATATTCTAACACCGATAGCCGCCGCGTCTTTGACCATTGGGGTTCTTCTGACTTCTAGATCACAGTTTCCTCATTGTGTGTGAATGTGAAGAAATACATGGTACAAAATATTAACTATATATTTTAAGGAATTTAAATTTAAATTTTATATTTATGTATATAATATGGATGAAGTTTCTAATTTCCTAAACCTGTACACTAATAATGAGATATCTTATTGATATACCAATTATATGATGAGATTCACATGATTTTTTGTATATATATTAAATAAATTTTTAAAAATCTAATGACGTAGTAGTGTTGTACTAGTGAATCAATCATATTGCTTCAGATCCAATCATAATTATATCAATAAAGATCCACATATTTTTTGTTTATATGTAGTAAATATAATTTAAAAAATCTAACAATATAGTAAGGGATGGCAACGAAACGGATATGACACGATTATGCCATTAAACGTTACCCGTCTCACCTAACATAATGTCTACTCGCTCCCCGTCCAGCCCCCGCCTCATCCTTTTGTTACCAACCACTCCTCGCCCTATATCCGTTATGCACTAACCATTGGGTTAGCGGTTAACTAGGCTGCACAGACACTTCATAATTTTAAAACTTCGCGTTTTTGCATATCTCGGACACGCTTTCCCGTGTCTCAGCTGTAATAACCCGTGTCCATTATTATAATATATATTATATTTTTAAATTATTTTTATTTTAATTGCTTTATTTTTTTAGTACATATTCAATTTAATCAAGTGTCATATGATTATTTCATATATTTATAGTATATATGACATACTGATCTTCCGTCATACATATTGATGTTATCGTTTATATTTTACTAAATTTGTATTTTTAAATCCTACGTGTCATTGACATGTCTTAATGGACACTTTAGGATGACCGTGTCAATGTTCCCGTTTTTAAGTGTACGTATTACGTGTCCAAAAGCCTAGGCGGTTAACCAACAAATTACAATTTCAATTTTTTTTAAATAGTAAATATCAATCTATAAATAAATCAAAATAATATTAAAATAACAATATAAAATTAAAAAACTATTTCGATAACTATCATTTTAAACTTTGATGATTTCATCGTCAAGAAAATATACTTGATCCACGAAATACAATTTAATTAGGGTTTAAACAAAACCCTCAAAATTCAAATATATTGTTTGCCTTCAAACCCATGAATTTATCTTCCTTGCCTTATCAGCAGATTATATTGCTTACCAAAAAAAACCGAAAGCATTATGATCGGATGAATTTAAGTTAATTTGATGTAAACACCCAAAAAAGTCGAAACGAAAATTAATAAAAAAAGAAAACTCGAAAATAAGATCTATATAAAAAGAATTTGAATATTGTAGATGACAGGTAGAGTAATAGACAAAAATCATATTGATATCATTGAGATGAAGATAAAAAAACCAAAAAGAATATTGAGGATTTTAAAAAGGAAAGAGTGACATTGAATTGATAATTAGTTTGATATCCTAATTAGGACTTTATAATTAAGACAAATATTTTAAAAATATTACATATATTTAATAATATAAACTTGCAGATACGATTATTTAAATGGATAACCGAAAGATTAACGAGATAATTATATATCAAATCAGTATCCGTTCCGTTTAAGGTGGATATAGAATTTCATTCCCTAAACATAGTAGTATTGTACTAGTGAATCAATTGTATATTTGAATCAAATCCTATCATAATTATACAGATCAAACTCCACATAATTTTTTGTATATATGTAATATATATATTTTAAAAAACTTAAGGACATAGTACTATTGAATCAATCATATTGATTCAAATTTGATCGATATGATTTGCTTGATATCCTATAACATTTCAAATGAAGTAAAATTTCATTAGAACTACAAACTCTAAAGATAATCACATGTTCAAACCGATTAAAACCGCGACCAAAACCAATCATCTGAACCAAAAATAATCTACTTTGAATTCCGGGTATGGCTTAAAATCACTGACCGAGACACCGATCGGAGTACCAAGACAATTAAGAGAATAAAACTTCATGAAAAATTAACAAGGATTTCGAAAAAGCAGATTATTACATCTCCAAACATATAAGCACAAAGTTATACTTACTCATAGCCACAACATAAGTAATGTAGATTGTAGAGTACTGACACTCATCACATCACACAAACAAGTTATGTACATTACACAAACACAAATCCAACAACAGCTTCAATTATATAAAAGTTATCGGTACGCAAATATTGATAGTAGATGGATAGATTGTTTGGCATCTCAGTGAGTTAAAGGAGATGCCCACTCAAAGTAATGGCATCTTGCACCCCTAGAAGCCGTCCAGTTTCCACATCCGAAAAAAAGGCTACCTTGTCTGGGGCCTGGTTTTTGGATTATTCCGTTGCTTCTAGTCACGCCACAGTAACAATAACGACGATCTTGAGGATGTGGAGGTCGCATTCCCCACATTTTCTGATATTGAACACCATTTGTTTTATCTTGGGATGGTGTCCATGAATACAAGCTTTTGCTGGTTTGACAATGCAGGGAATTTGTGACCGAAAACTTGAAGCCTCGGCGCATGATCAATGCGAGTAGTCTAGCGGTGTTCTTAGCATCGTCTAAACCACAGTGAGCACGACCTTGCCATGAGAGACCAGCTGTCTCCACTGCATCTTTTAAATTGCATTTCGATCCACCGAAAACTTCATGAAAAGGAACCCTCAAGTTGATCCATCTGGATAGACGAAATGAAACCATTAATTTCGATTTAAAAATGAAAGGTATTTCATTGTAGGGAAGCTAAATAAGAGCAAGAGGTCATAATCTACTGGTTGAAGTAAGGCGGCTTTTGTATCATTTTGTAATGACATTCGGATTCCAACATCACACGGCAATCCCAGTCACCCCAAGTGACAACAGCAAAGTTTGAATGTTTTATTCCCTTCTTTTCAAGCCACATATCGTGTCTTAGAAGAGCCTCGTTCAATGTAACTCCCCGGTCCACCTAGAAAATTAGTGAATTAACTTGTAAACAAGAACAAATAGTCAGCGCTCCACAAATGCATCATGTCAATTTAAGCAGGTTCCGAATTAAGAAAATTTGTAATAGAGGATGCATACAATTTAAACTTTAAAGAAAGCTATATAGATAAAGCAGAGAAACTTAATCAAGCTACTTATAAGAACAAGAACATGCTATACATACCTGAGTTTGTTGTATCCCTGTCAAATCTTTGCAGAAATCACTAAGAACTTGGTTGCATGTTGGTCGAACGTATGTTTGAAAACAAGCTTCCAATTGACCGGTAATGCTGCTCACTATTACAGATGGGAACTCGATTATCTCTTGGGGATTAGGAATTTTTTCTTTGTCACAGGTGGCTTCAAAGTCAATCACAATAAAATACTGGAAATCCTGTAACTGAGAATCACGCTGATTTTGACTAAAAATGTTAAGCGGGGGATAATGGAATCCGTAGTTTACTGCAAATGGATGAATTTGGTTCTGAAAGGTATTCATTTGGCACTTTGAAACATCATTAGAGTCACGATTCACAGACCATGAAGTGTAGTTATGATGATACATGCGCTGTTGCCATGATTCTTCAGAAGGCTCAGTTTTCTCACTCGTTACCAACTCTGCATTAATCTTGTTACCGGTTTCTTGAGATTCATCTGTAGGTCCATCTTTGAGCTCCAAAAACGCTTCCTTTTGGGAATCATTATTTGGACTTGGAACGCATTGTTCAGATGTCTCAAAATTCTTCTGTGCAGCATCTGAATATATGGAATAAAAAACAAAACAAAGGGCATATTTGAATACATCACTCTGAGAAGTAAAAGAGCAAAAAAACTATTCAAGGTAACAAGGCATAGGCCATGAGCTCAAGCATCAAATCTAACATTAATCAGTTCCATGTATCTTAAATTTGAATTTTAGTTTTCATACACAAATTAAAAGCAAAAGGGGTAGAAATATTTTTGTAATGCAATTTTTTCGATATCCCGTGAGAAAAAAATTAAACTATTTTATACTATATCAGCAATAGTGTGATCTAACAATGGACTTGATCACAAAAATGATAATTTCACTTTAAAATTACTAAATTCAAAACTTTTCAGTATATCCAAAAACATCCACATTATAATCACTCTTTCAAGCTTATATACATCACATCATAACCCCAAACGCTACTAATCTGAAACCCTTATAAAATAAAAATTCAAGAACCCTTTTTAAAATTATTTTGTAAATCTACTGCATACCCACCACAATCAAAGTCCAACAAGAATAAAAAGAAAGCAAATACCACCTAATTCCAATTAAAAACAACAGCAACGAAAAAAAGAAATAGAAAACCTACGAGGATCATAGAAGAAGCAATCGAAGAGGGAAATAGATTGGAACATAAGATACCTTCACGCCCTAACGCAATCATCGTGTTGCTTCATAAAATTGAGACCCCAAAGCAAGTACATCAGATCTCGTTGTTCAGTTTCGTATCGTCCTCTACAATTAGAATTTAATCCATCAATAAACAGAAATATATACCCCTCATGGTAATTCTCTCCAAAACATGAGGGTAAAACTGACAATTAGGTTAAGTGAAACGATTTAATCATTTAAATTGAATTGAATCCAGTCATGCACACCCGAGCTTGAATTCGGATTTGATTCAGTAGATATATTTAATTTAATTAACAATTTTAAGTTTATAGAATATAATCATGTAAAGACTTTATGTGTATTCTTTGAATGACCCTTTTGGTATTTTTTAGGGGTGTAAAAGAATCCGTTGATCTGAATATCTGAAGTAACTTAATCGTAGACGAATTGATTTTTCGGATATTCTAATTACAAATATTTAATCGGTTCAAATCAGATACGATTTTTAAAAACTCCAACCCAATCTAGATTTGATACTTATTATTAATATAATATATTAAATTATATTATATTATACTTTTGAGTTTATCATATTAAGTTATTCTATTTTTTTTGCAAATTTGCAAAGTTAAAACCCTATATACCGCAAGACATTCTTTCTTATTACAACTTTCTTACGATTGATTTTATTTTTAAGATTGTTATTACGAATATTTAAGTGAATTATATTTATTTTTTGCAGATTTAGTCCATTTAAATGAAAAGTCATTCATTATATACATAATATTGTTTTAATTCAATTCTAATATTAAATTCAAGTATCACTTTATGGATATTTGAGTATTCCGAACATACGTTTTTTTTTATTTTTTATAATTTGTAGTTGTTATGTTTTGCAAATAAATAATATTTTTGGTGATTAGTGACAAATTTTTATTATCGAATATAATTCAAAAATAAAAATTAAGATATCCGAAAATCGATTATTAAACCTATCAATGATTGCGAGTCGAATATCCAATCCACGCACACCCCTAATATTTTTAAGTCATTGTATAGTGTCCCATAAAACATATTAATGACACAACAAATTATTAAAAAAATATAATAAAAAACAATAAGAACACCAATAATCTGAAATTTGCTATCAAACATAAATTATCAAATATTTGAACACAACATATATTTTGATTAAATATAAAATAATGAAAAAACATGTTTAAGATTAGACATAGTCCAGTATCAACCCTTTGTAAAAGCAACAAAATGTCAAAAGTTGGATATCCATGTCGGATTCTCATAATTTTAGTTATCTTCAAACTTGACACTTTACAATTTTAAAATACTAATTCCCCATAATTTAAACATTTTGACAAATTTAATATACAAAGTTTAAATAAAAGAAAATCTCACTTTTAATCATTAAACTTGTTCGTATTTATATTTTAATTGTCATTTTTCTACATTTCATCATCAATATTTCAGAAAGTTGTACTTTTGGTCATCATTCTGGTGCATGTATGAACAAACATCGTTAGAGTTTATGCTATTTTTTTTATAATCCTAAATTTTGTAATTATTCAATTTTATCTTAGAACATTTGATATGTAACTTTTGATAATATTTTTTAAGCATTTTATTTTATTATAAAATAATATATATATTTAACACTCGTTGTTATACCGACTAGGCATCTCAACAAACCGAACCGGTTCATTAACCTCATGAGTCGAGCTGGTCAAGGCAAAAGTTCGAGTCGATTTTTTAATCGAACTGAACCCAAACCTCAATCGAACTGAACTTTGAATAATATTTTTTTAGTTTTCAAATTTTAACTGAATCTTGTTTATTTCGAGCCGAATTTGAACATTAAAAACCCTTAAGTTCGGCTCGACTCGTTCAATTACATTCATAATACCGACCATAAGGATTGTATCAACCCTAAACTGCCAATCTTGAAATAACGGGAGACATCAGTATTTTTTGAGGTACCATTTTCTAGGGTTACATCATGTATTTTTTCGAGTACAACCCTAATAAACATTATTTTAATGTATTGAAAAAATTAAATTTGATACAAACCTGGAACGAAATCCTAGGTTGGTATGCATAAGATTTATTAAAACCTATGTTCTAATATCGGATCGGAAATATGAATCGGTCATCCCTCCGGTTCGGTCCAAACCGGTTCAGACCGATTGAGAACCGGTTCAACTCGTTTTTATTTTTTTAATCTTTTAATTATTTAATTTACAATTTAAGAACACTTTAAAAATTATAAATAAACATAATTATATCATATTAGGATCTAAGTAAGATAATTTATATTGCTGTACTCTACTACTATCCATAACAATATCACGTCCAAAATTCTCTGACCTTCTTTAAATAACATTATTTGTCTCTTTTTGTTAGAAATAACATCTGATTTTATAAAATCAAATGGAAAATACAACAATAAAGTCAGGAGCCCTAAAACTAATCCCAACAACTAAATCCGATTGAGTGGTGGTGATTCTTTGAGCTCGGAAACCGGAACTCATTATCCCTTCAAGAAATGGTTCCCACAATTCTCTTCCACTACTTCAATATCTCCATAGCAAGCCTCTGGTTTTGGTAAGGTTAAGAAAAATGGTTTCTAATTGTAGATAAAAATCAGCAGAGTGGTTTCTTCCTCATTTTCTCTGCTTTCGCTTTCTTCGCTTTCGGCTCTCTGGTTCTTCAACGGCGGTTGTAACAGTCATCTTCTCCTTCAGATATTCGCCAATAAATCAGTCTCTCTCCTTTTTCCGCTGCAAGTTAACACTACTCTTCATAGGTATTTTGGCCATAGCTCGACATTCCATCCTCTCCCCTGTTTCAAATATTGAGTAAACCATAAACCGAACTGGTATTTTGTCCGGGTCCGGTTCGAACCGGCTGGACCAGTCAAAACCGGTCCGATTTTAGAACACAGATTAAAACATTGTTTTTGTTAGTGTTATACACAAAAATATTAACATTTGATTAAAATTTTAACTTATTTATCGTCAATACAAAGTAATATTTTCAATTCAAAGGAAACCAAACTTTAGAAAATTCACAATAAATATGAGATTCAATGCAACTTTCTATTCCGGAAAGCAATCGGAATTCACCAACGTCCGTTTAAATTGATGAACAAAATGTACACTAGAGCTGGGATTTGTAATACCAACCCGTAAGAGTTAACCGGCCCGAACCTAAAAAGATCGGCCCAGAACTAACCATTCGTATTAGGGTTGGTCTTTTGGAACATAACTCTACAATTAGGTCTAAGGTTGGTTTCAATATTTGGAAGGTTTAAACTCATATATGTCTTATGATGGTTTGGTCTCGATCTTCACTTTATGGGCTTAGGATCAAGACCAAGCATATATCTCGTAAAAATAAATTTATTAATTTTGTAAATTTATTTATACATTCAAATATTTATTATTTTCAATTCAAATTTAATTGTACATAAATTATTTATAAGTCTTATTACACTTCATATTTTATGTTTTTGGATTTTTTAAACATAATTGAAATGAATATTTTTCAATCATGAACTTTTATACAAAACATTTTAGTAAACTAATAATAAAACAAAAATAATCATCTAATATATTTTAAAACGATTGTTTTATTGTTACTTATAATTTTTATAAATTATATATTTAGTAAAACATTGTTTTTATTAATATTTTGATTTTAAAAAAATATAGGATCAAAGACCGGATTAAAACCTAACCAAGACCTAATCGAATGTTTGATCTTTGGTCTCGGATTGATCTCTCTCATAAAGACCTAAAGACCGGATCAATAGAGCTTATATGTAAAATAAGGACCGTGGTCCGGTCTATTATAAGTCATCAAAAACCGAAAAAGATCAACCCGCACGGTTCGGGCTGGTCTTTTGCCCACTCTAATATACACAAAAAAATAACAATCCGCTAATTGGATCGTTTATAGATTCTAGTTTAGTAAGGAAAAGTTTAAATCCGAATCTAGAGTCCAAAATAAAATAATGAAATTTGAATAAACACATCGGAATATGTGGAAAAAATGGTAAATGAATGAAAGTGTAGCATTTGTAAATGATAACAAGATTGATGAGAAAAGTTATTGTTTAAAACTATGGGGATCATTTTTCAAATTAACTATAGGTACGTGTGGAGTTAACGACATACAAAAAACTCACAAATCAACGGTTATTTTTAGTAATCAAATGACAAAAATTGCAATGTTCTGAAATATTCATAAATAAAATGTGAATTTATGATTATTTATAGTTTGGTGAATTTTATTATTATTTGAACTAATTTTAAATAAAATTTGTTTTGTTGTATTTAGGTAATTAGTTACTTAAGATTTAAAATTCTAGTTTACTTTAACATTTATTTAAGTTGTGTTTTTTATGGTGTAGAAATGGATTGTCGACGTCTTTCCTGTGCATTAGCTAACACGAGATCATTGTATTGTCATGACCAGCACATTAGTAGCAAGATTCTAAGAGGAGAATCATGTCCAATAATCTAGTTCAAACACGAGGATTATTACTAGAGCAAGTATGGAGAGTTAGACGAGAGAGTTAACACATATTTGATCTAGTGAGAGTTTTATGGGGTTCTAAAGGCGATTCGAATAAGGTTGAACATTCATCTATTGATCGTCATGATAAAGCATTAGAGGTTAGAGACACATTTTTCCTACCTACTAGTGAGTTTTCTATGACTCTCAATTATATTTCTATGATTTGTGGACTACATGTTCAGAGTAATGTTATTACTGGTTTGCGAATCACCATTAATATTACTGAGTGATTATTCTGCAAATCAAGTTTTTGTTGGACTCCATTGCTCGAGGATATTCAAGTTCCAGATACGGTCTTTGGGGGAATTCGTTGTTGAGAGTTCAAATACGACGTTAGAATTTGTTGAGGAAGTTGTCCAATTGGCTCGTGCAGTGTATTTATTGCTTGTTGTAGCACTTATGATATTTGATACAAACGGCAATCAAGTTAAACTGATTTTGATGGATTTTATTGGAGTCAACGCAAAATTCACTACCTTGAGTTGGGGTATCTGTATGAGACAACGATAAGTCATTCAAACTATATAATTCACTATGTATTTTTGGCTATCATAACAAATATTGAAGTTTACCAATTGTGTGATCCGGTCTTTTCCATAGACGTCACTCACTTATATTCAAAGTTTATTTGAATTGTTACCGCCCTATTTACATTTAGTGAAGTTATATCGTTTACTTACACTTAGTATAACTTGTTAGGTACAACCACAAATTGCTTCTAGCCGTAAGGATGGTGGTAGATATATTATTATTGTATGTTTTAGTAGACATGGAGAGTTCCGAGTGTGGAAATTATTTCTAAACAACTTAGATGTGTACGATATCGGTGAACGTGAAACTTATGTTATCTTAAATAGAGAAGCTGGTATTTTGGAAGTAATAAATAAGATAACATACTTTCAGAATGGTCACTTGCATGAGACATTCTTTGCTTTAAACTTATATAGTGCTTTCAGAACTATGTAATGTTTGCGAATATGGTCATGTACTAATGATACATCTAATAATATAGCCTATTTGTATGAATTGTTCTCAATAACTATGTAACGTTTGAGAATATGAAAAGTGTACAAAATAATACTACATATGAAACTTATCTTTGAACTCAATCATAACAACAAGATGAGATTCATCAATGTTGTACTTTGAGATGACCGCGGTACTTATGTTTGATATTGTACTCGTCGAACGATGAGATGACCGCGATACTTATGTTCGAGTTTTAGAAAATTATTAGAAAAAACAGTGGGGATCTTACAGTTATTTTGATAAAATATTTATTTTAATATTTATAGTAATATTTTTTATAAATAAATATAAGTTATATCAATAGAACAAACAAATTACCGTGTAAAATGAAGCACTGAATAAAAAAGCGATGAATGAAAATTCAGAATAATGAATGCAAGTTTAAGAAAATTGAATTAAATATTGGTATTACTGTTCGTATTTAAAAGAATAGATAAGGTTTTAAGAAAAAAATTGATTTTTACATAATCATGACGTGTTGATTATACATGGTAACCTATGTCTAGGGGTGTCGATGGGTCGGATAAATCGGGTAATCCAGTCCAACCTATCCATTTGGATCGGATTTAGATTGCATTTTTTGGTTTGGATTGGATACAGATTATAAGGACATGATCTATTTTGAATTTGAATCGGATACAGATTATTTACTAATATCCAACCCAACCCATATAAACCAAGTAATTTAATTAATTATATATTATTACAAAATCAATATGATCATTTAACATAGCCTATAAAAAAACTCTATCAATAAAGCCTAAGAATCTCTTAACTGACCCAAAAATAATTAAATTGAAATAAACAGCCTCTGCGGGCTGCGGCATTACGGACATCAACTCTTTTCTTTTTAAAAACATCTTTCGCAACTTCCAGTGGCTTAAACGCTACAATTACGATTTCTTGAAACTTCCGGCGACAACTTCCGGTAACATTGTATCTTTAATTTTGTTATACGAGCGATCTTGAAGTAGTTTTGTTCTTGAGGCATTAATTGATTATTTCGCCAAATTATTCTCGAAAATTTAGGGTTATTGACGCCTATTACGTTTCGATTCTTTGGCCTGCATTGTGAATTGATTATGTGTTTAGTTTCGTAACCTGTGAGCCTTTTAATCGATGGTATTATTATTACTGTTTTTTATTTAAATTTGGTTGATTGAATAGACTCTGAATCTTGCTTCTTGCAGTGACATTGAGTATGTTACTTGCTTTATGCACTTATTTTGGGTATTCAATATACCCCTACTCTTTAGGTATTAAATATTTTTAAATATTAATTATTATATATATTATTTATTTGATTTCATTTCAAATTTCAAAATTTTCAATCTTAATATGTTTTTAACACAGATGCGATTAAGAATGAGGATGATTTTATTAGAGTTTATTTTGTTACTGATGACATTATGAAGTAAAAGAATAAAATATTGTAATCAACAAATAGCGTTTTCTAAATCTTTATTAAAATTTTATTATGAGATGATTATTATAACAACTTGATAATTGCACTTATTTATTTTGTAACAAATGATATATAATTCGATCTAGTAATATTGATTATATTTTGTAATTACGTACAATATCTTTATTGTTCATTTTTTGTTTGTTTAATATTTATAATATTATCAATTTATGATTTTTTAATAATATTAGTAAGTTTCGAAAGAACTTCTTAATTGCTCAATTTTCTTACGTACGATTAAATTATTTCTAGTGAATTTCGGATCGTATTTGGTTTCATTTTATTTTTTTGGATTGGTTTCAGATTTGATTAAATCCAATCAAATCCAATCCATTGACACCCCTACCTATGTCCATGTGGTAATTGAAAATCCCATTACAAATATCGTAATTTAAATTATTGTTTGATAAGTAAAAATAAAATTACCCGAATACCAAACAATGTTATAAAACAGGCGAAAGGGAAATTTGGTCCCCAAAGTTTCGGTTTTGGAAATTTTTTTCCCAAAAGTTTATACATTTTGGTAAAAGCAATCCCTAAATTTTTAAAATGGCAGAATCAATCACCAAATCATTTTTTTTGGCAAAACGAATCACCAAATTTTCTTGGCTTCATAAACAAAAAGCTTTAACGGTAACGTTTTTACACAAATTGAGGATCAATTTTGTCAAATTTCCGAAACTTCGAGGACTAAAACTGTTAGTTTGTCTAAACTTTGAGGATCGATATTACCAAAATCAAAGTTTGAAGACTGATTTTGCCAATTTGGAGACTTAATTTGCTAAATTAATCAACCTTTGATCAAAGTTGTCAAAATATTAAACTTTATGTACTAAATTTATGGTTTACAAATTTGAGGGTCTAATTTATAATTTTCTGCAAACATTCCGTACAAAAAACATCATTTTCTCATTATAAAACTATCAATTGTACTCAAAACAATATAAAATTATATGTTTTATGTTCATCATGTGCATGTATGGACAAAATATGTATGTCGCCCTATTTTTAATTGTTAATATTAATATAAGATTTATTTATTTTTGGAAATTGAAAATAACTTGAAATTGACCATTGAGCTAAGGCATTGAAATTTTATTCGGTATCCATACAAAAAAGTATCAAATCCCAAAAAAGTTCTTGTTCTTCTTTATGTCAGGGTATGGGTATCAATCATCATACCCATAAAAGATAGGCTGTTTCTTTTGATGTGAATCTATTTATGGGATAATTTCAAACCAAAGTTCATATTCGAATACTGTTGATCGGTGAAATATCGTTGAAAATATGGCTATTGAAGTATGATTGGAGGGCGATTTGGGTATCAACTTCAGCAGTCTTGGTTGCTTTTGCAACTTTGTTCTCTTTCTCATGTCTTTGGTTTTTATTTGTACTATCTGGTTAAAGATGTCATACTGTTCTTTTTACTTCAGTTTCAGCAACATGGGTCATTCAAAACGAACCCCAAGTGAGAAGATGGTTTTTATATAGTGGACGGAAGGAAGAAAAACTGGGTTCTTGCTTTCCCCAATGCGCATTTGTCTTGTTTGGGCGCATTTTTGGGAGTTTAGCCTATGCGTTAGGTGGGTAAGAAGCAAGTTTATTTCTTTCTTCTGAATGCATGTTTTAATATGTTTGTTTGTGCCTTTTCATCTTCTCGAATGGGATCTTTATACTTTCTTTGAACTGTTAATGGGCTGGGTTTTGATTTGGGGAGGTTGTAATTTCAATCTCATTTTGCATTGTAGATGAAATGCGCCCTCAGCCGCCGCCGAGGAACCGAACCCGATGCCAATGGGACGATTATTTTAAAAATTTACACACAAAGGTGAAGGAGGAAGTTAAAGGAACTTCTGATAGCGATGGGTGCAAATACACCTGTGATTTTGGGTCTAGTACTTCAGCGAAGTTTACTAAAGGTGTTGGGGGGGTTCACAAGGCTGAGAAGGTATCAAAATTCAAGGCTAAAATTGAAAAAACTAAGGGTAAATTTACAGGTGCAGTAAAAGTTAAGAAGCCTGTAAAAAGAACACAGAAGAATGTAGTTGCAGGTGTTGAAACCATTCATATAAAGGAGGAGAAGGAATCATGTGTATCTAGGAATTCTGATGTTATTTTATTGAGTGATGATGATGATGTTGTTGAATGTTTAGGTGAAGAGGTTGTCTCAAATGGTTCTAATGTTCGAATTATTTCAGAATCTCGATCAGGGTCTTGCTCGAAAGTGGACGATATCGAATTTGTTAACGCAGGGTGTTCTAAAGACCCGAGAGAGCCTTGTGAAAATTCAGATGTGCCATTGTTTGTAATTGAGTCAAGTGAAGAGGAGGCTGGTGATTTTTCAGATGAGGATTATGAAGCTGATGGAGTTTCGAATTCCGTTGAATCGGATGTTTCAGAAAGTGATTCTTCTTTTGTTAATTGTGATGAATCTTGTGATGATGATGAAAGTTTAGAGACAAGAGAATCAAGTGGTGATGAAGAACAAAGTGAACTACAAGAGAATTCAAACAAGAAAGATAGTGATAGTGGTTCAAGGAAACGAAAGTTTAAGGATGAAAGTACGCTTCCTGATCATCAAACGCCTTCCGGGAAGTCTCGAAAGGAAGTTTTAGTGGTAAAAAATGATTCTGATGCACATGAAAAGAAGAAATGTGCTATTTTCATTGATGATCAGTCAGAATCTTCTGAGGATGCATTGAATCGGGAAAATGAGCAGGAAGATTACATCGCTACGCCTCGTAACGTGGAGCGATTTTCTTGCATTCGGAGTGGAAAACAAAGAAGTGGGAAGAATGAAATCAATGCAAACAAGAAAGATAGTGATAGTGGTTCAAGGAAACGAAAGTTTAAGGATGAAAGTACGCTTCCTGATCATCAAACGCCTTCTGGGGAGTCTCGAAAGGAAGTTTTAGTCGTAAAAAATGACTCTGATGCACAAGGAAAGAAGAAATGTGCTATTTTAATCGATGATCAGTCAGAATCTTCTGAGGATTCATTGAATCGGGAAAATGAGCAAGAGAACTTCGTCGCTACGCCTCGTAACGTGGAGCGATTTTCTTGCATTTGGAGTGGAAAACAAAGAAATGGGAAGAATGAAACCAATGCAAACAAGAAAGCTTCTAATAGTTTGCATAAAGATGAGAAGGTGCTCCCTGAAGATCAAAAGGAGGTTTTGCTTGAAAAAAACGGTATGCACTCTGATGCGCAAGAAACGAATAAATGCTCTATTCAAATCGAAGCTCTTTCGGATTCTTCAGGTGATCATGATATTGAGGAAGCATTAAATCGTAGTAGTAAGTGGTCTAAGAAAGGTATTAATCGAGGGAAGGATCATGCTGCAAGGAATCTTGACATGGCTAAAATATTGCTAGAATCTATATATGCTGCAAAGGAAGGAAGAACTCAGATCAATGAAGCTTCGTTTGATCACGAATTACTCCCATCGAAATTTTGTTTTGACGATGAGGTGCAAAAGCCTCAAGAAAAATCGGAATGGGATCTTCATATCGATTCACTCTTTCAAGAGCTTGAATTCTGCGAGCGGCTTGACAAGCCTGACGATGAAACATGCTTCTCTGAGGTAGTAGATATATACTTTCTTATGTTTTTTCATTGTGTTATAATCCCGTTTTTTCGGCAGAGTGAAATCAATGCAAACGAATCTATTAAAATCGATGAAAGCCCCGCAGCTTGTTGTAGTAGAGATGAACATCAACTATATTTTGATGAACAGATAGGAATTTTGTGCAAGTACTGCTCAGTGATTGTTTTAGATGTAAAACATATCATAGCACCATTTGTAAGTACGCTCGACTCGTTCTTTCGACTGCTGAGCTTCGATTTATATAGTTAAATTGTTAATAGTTCAGTTCTTTGTGCAGTATAAACCGCCCTCGGATAGACGTAACAAAAGCTTTGATATTAATGATTCTCCAACTTCAGTGTTGAATGATATAAACTATAAGAGCCCAAATCATGAAGCTCACAAGGCAACTCATGCTAAAGGAACTGTATGGGATTTGATTCTTGGTTTTCAAGAGAATTTGTATCCTCATCAACGTGAAGGATTCGAATTCATGTGGAATAATTTAGCTGGAGATATAAAGCTAGAGAATCTGAAACAGCCGTTGTCGAACGGGGGTCGTGGTTGTATAATTTCACATGCTCCCGGAACTGGAAAAACAAGACTCAGTATACTTTTCCTTTATTCGTTTCTGAAGCTGTATCCGAATTGTCGCCCGGTAATTATAGCTCCTCGTGGAATGCTGTTAACTTGGGAATCTGAGTTCAAAAAATGGAATGTTGACATCCCTTTTCACAACATGAACAACAAGGAACTTTCTGGAGATGAAAATACAGAGGCTTCGAATGTTGCTCGACAAGTTGGTAATGTTAGAATGAGCCGAGATTGTATTCGTCTCCTTAAGCTGTATTCTTGGATTAAAAACCCGAGTGTCCTCGGAGTAAGCTACACATTATTCGAAAAGCTCGTTGAAGGAGGGCAAGATCAGTTGAGTCGACATATAAATGATGTGCTTCTTCAGTATCCCGGACTTCTAGTTCTTGACGAAGGACATACTCCTCGGAATGATCAGAGCATTTTGTGGAATGCATTCATGAAAGTCGTCACACCACGACGAATAATCTTATCAGGAACACCCTTTCAGAACAACTTAACCGAGCTTTATAATACTCTTCGACTGGTAAATCCGATGTTCGAAAGGGATATCAGAAAGGAAACTCAAGGGAAAAAGAGAAATGAGGCAAGGAGAAAATGGATAGATTTAACAAGCTCTATTGGCAAATGTACAGATAATGGAGTTAAGCTTAAAGAAATGCTCCATTCATTTGTACATGTTCACAAAGGTAATATACTCGAGGAACGACTACCGGGATTAAGATGTACGATAGTGTTTCTACATCCGACGGAACGACAAAAAACGATGCTCGAAACAGCTGGTAACATAAAAGGTATCTTTCACAGTATTCGTCTTATATCGTTGATATCCGTACATCCTTCATTAATGGTGAATATGAAAGTATTCTCATCGTATAAAACCGAGCTCGAGGAGCTCGAATCCGATATAGATTCTGGGGTGAAGTTAAAATTTTTGTTAGAGGTTATAGCGCTAGCAAATGCACTTGGAGAGAGGGTACTGGTTTTTAGTCAGTTTATAGATCCATTAATCTTCATAAAAAAGCATATTGAATCATATTTTAAATGGAATGGAGGAAGAGAAGTTCTTTACATGGACGGGAAACTCGACGAGAGAGTACGTCAACGTTCGATTTCTTCGTTTAATAACGATACGAGTGAAGCAAAGGTTCTTCTTGCTTCAGAAAGAGCATGCTCTGAAGGCATAAATTTAGTTGGAGCATCAAGAGTTATATTACTTGATACAGTATGGAATCCATCTGTCGAAAAACAAGCTATAAGCCGAGCTTATCGATTAGGACAAACGAGAGTCGTATATGTTTATCGATTATTCACATCAGGAACTGAAGTGCGACAATATGAACATCAAGTTCAGAAAGAACGCATGTCTGAACTTATATTTTCTCCTTTAGATGGACAATATTGTAATGGTGATAAAACACAGGCTATTTGGGATGATCAAATTCTAGATTCATTACAAGAATTACCGAGAACTCGTCATATTTTCGACAGGATCATTTGCCAGGAGAAGGAATCCGATTTCGTCAAGAATCTCGGGCTAACAGATGTTTTGTAAGTCAGTTATCTTTAGTGGTTTTGTTATTGGTATCTCATTGATATACTGTAAATTGCTTTGACTAACATTCAGCATTTTGCTAATAGATCAATTAGTCATTCCTATCATATCGTACCGAATTTCAAGTTAGATGTGATTATCATAGAATGTGAGATAAATATGATTTTTTTTATAAAAATAGTAATTAATTTAAGATATTAATATATTATTAGATAGATTAATTATTGAGAAAATAATTAGTTTGGTCCCTACAGTTTGGTGATTTTGACAAATTTGGTTTACAAACTTTTATTTGACATTTATAGTCCTCATATTTTGATATTTTTGACAAATTTGGTTCCTATGTGGTAAAATTAGTTCCCAAAATTTGAGGATCAATTTCGCCACATATATGAAACTTTGAGAAGTATATTTGTCAAAAGTTACAAAATATGAGGACTAATTATGCAAAAAATACAAAGTTTGGAGACTTGTTTTACTTCAACAAAACTTTGAAGACTAAATTTACCAAAATAAAGAAAATTTAAGGACTAAATTTACTAAATCATACAAAATTTGGGGACCTTAAATGACATTCGTCCTTAATTATTAGAACCAATTATATGATAAATATATAAAATAGTTTAGAGATCATATTTAAACATTTTTTAACTATCAATATTTTTTTGTTTGATACACTTTGAAAGACATAAAATATTGAGTTTGTTTTGGCCTGCAATTAAAATAACTGTATATACTCAAATCGTGATTTTTTTAATATACGTAAAACAAAAACAAAATTATGATGCATTCATCTCTAAAAAATTTCGATTTCATCATTGTTGATAAAATTAGTCGTACCATCATCATGATTTAATAAATGACTAATTTACCATTATTTTTAATAATTATAATATGATTACATATATTATTTTTATATATATGAAAATGTGTTATTATTTTTACATAAATCATGATTATATACTACAATATTTATCAAATATATTGAAAAATTTACGATATGATACTACAACTCAATTCTAATAAATGGAACTAAATAAATTATGAGGCATTCAAATAAAAATAATTAAATAAATTAGAAAGATAAAAGAACATGTGGGACCGGGGAAGCATTGTAATAAAGTTGACGTCCAAGGCAGTAGGGCGGGAATACAGTCCCATTTCATGTACATTTCGATTCAATTACATTTGTATTTGCATTTACTATGCGTTAAATGTTGTACGCATTACGTTATCATTTATGATCTAATTTCAGTTTCGAAACCACTCCTCCTTGTCTTGCCCCCACTCTCTCCGACCAGGACGCTTTCACTCAACAAGAAAACAAGCCTTGATTACTGTGCCTCCGTCGAGATTCACTTTTGTTTCTGGTTAAAGATAATGGAGCTCCTTGGATTTCTTACCGTAGATTTGATGTAAGTCGGTCGCTTTAGTGGAGGTAGAAATTTCTTTCAGTTTTCATTTTTCCAATAGTATGAACTTCAAGTAAATGTTTAAAGATCTCTTCTTCAATTTCAAGTACGGTGGAAATCTTGCCCTTCGCTAATTTCTCCTGGGTTCAATTAATTTTTTTCTTCTTTTTTTGGAGAGCAAGTAAACAGTAGGGCGTTCCATTTCAGATCTATTTTTGTTAGTTTATTTGAAAAAAGGTATTGGGATACTTTGATGGGGTTTAATTTAGGGGAAATGAAATTGGGGAAATATTTTTGCAATAATGATTGATTTTGGTAGTTTTGCAGTTGATTAGAGTATCCAAAGTGGTACAGAGAAATCAACATCAAATTCTTTTGTTAGCTAGGGGCTGTGGATTTGAAGGCAATGAAGCACTCGAAAGAAATATACGGAGATGTGCGAGATTTTATGTTTGATTTGCTTGAGTTGGCTGCAAACAATGATGTTGAAGCTTTGAAAAGATACTTGGAATCTGACTTATCTGTGGTGAATTGTGCTGGACTTTGGTACGTGAGAAACAAATACTCTAAGAAAATTATGGAGGAAGAGAGAACTATGTTATTGCTAGCTGCTTTATATGGTAGTATTGATGTCTTGAAATTTTTGGTAACTCTTCCTGAGGTTGAGTTGGATAAGGCTTGTGGACAAGATAAGTGGACTGCCTTGCACTGTGCTGCATCGGGAGCCTCAGTCTGTGCATTTGATGTTATAAAGCTTCTTTTGTCTGTGGGCTGTGATCCAGGTGTTCGTGATGCAAATGGCCGAAGGCCTGTAGATGTTATTGTAGTTCCTCCGAAGCTTCCTGGTACTAGAACTGATCTTGCGGATTTGCTTATGGACAAGTTTTCCGATGGATCAGTTGATGAGTGCAACTTACGTGGTTCTATATCTAGTAACAGTCAAGGTGCTCTGGCATTATCATCGTCGCCCGAAACTAGGTCTCCATGTTCACCATCAGATTTTGTATCTTCTCCAATGTTTCCCAAGGCTGGTGGTCTTTCTATAAATTCGCTGTCAGAGAAGAAGCAATATCCTATAGACACATCTTTTCCTGATATCAGAGATAGTGTCTATTCAGGTGATGAGTTCCGTATGTATGTGTTCAAGGTAAGACCTTGTTCAAGGGCATATTCTCATGATTGGACTGAGTGCCCTTTTGCTCACCCGGGTGAAAATGCTCGTAGAAGAGATCCTGGGAAGTATCACTACAGCTGTGCTCCGTGTCCTGAATTTCGTAAGGGAGCTTGCAGGCGTAGTGATATGTGTGAATATGCTCATGGTGTGTTTGAGTGTTGGCTGCACCCTGCTCAGTACCGAACTAGGCTATGTAAAGATGGCGTATCATGTGCTAGACATGTTTGCTTTTTTGCACACACCCAAGAAGAGCTTCGCCCCTTGTATGTCTCTACTGAGTCCGGTGTTCCATCTCCAAGATCCAATACTTCTGCTCAGAGTTATATGGACATGGCTGCAGCTTTGAGTCTTCTCCCTGGTTCTCCAACTTCGCAATCTTTGATGTCCCCTGTGTTTAATCAAACCTTGTCACCCTCAGCAAATGGGATTTCCCACTTAACTGCAGCTTGGCCTCAAAACAATGTTCCAACTCTTTATTTTCCGGGAAGCAACTTACAATCTAGTCGTCTAAGATCCTCGCTTAATGCACGTGATATACCGCCAGAGGATCTTAATATTTTCCCTGATTATGATATCCAATCTCTGGCTTTCAGTCACATGGAGCGGTTCTCTCAACCACATCCAAATTCTACTATGAGTTTTGGTCATTCTAAGACTGTAGTAGCCCCTTCAAATCTCGAAGAGCTATTTACTGCTGAGATAGTCTCATCTCCAAAATATTCTGACCAAACAGCTGCTTTTGGTGTTTTTTCACCTACACATAATTCTGCTGTTCTCAATAAGTTCCACCCACAGCAGAGCATATTGCCACCAATTAATACTGCTAAAGTCTTCTCTCCAAGGAATGTTGAACGCACTTTATTACAGGGTTCCTTTGGTGGTTCATCCCCACGATTGTCACCAAGAAGTGTAGATCCAGCCTCACCAATTACTAATCATCTAGCAGCTTTTGCACAGTGGGAAGGCCTGCAGCAGCAGATGCGGAGCCTCAGCTTCCGTGATTTCGGGTCAAACCATGCTTCCATGATTGAGTCTCCAGCCACTGCTTGGTCCAGTTTTGGTTCACATAATGGTAAACAAGATTGGCATGCTAGTGCCGAATGCCGTATCAAGAGCTCATCTTCGTTTGAGCTGAAAACCGATGGAGAAGAACCCGACCTGACATGGGTGCAATCCCTTGTAAAGGAACCATCACCTGAGATGATGGATGAAAATGCAGCTCGCATTTCTAGCGCTGCCTCCGTGCCATCCGGTGAGTATCCTAATCCTCAACTAGATTCAATTGATCATTCTGTTCTAGGGGCTTGGCTAGAGCAGATGCAACTCGATCAGCTGACAGCCTAAAGCAACACAGGCATGACTTCTTCATTTCTTACAAGACTTTTTTATTTGCAAAGTATGCAACATTTTTTGTCCCTTCTTTTTTTCACTGGTCTGAATCCAACTCTGTGAGAGAGTTAGAGAAGTCATGAAGCTGATTCTTTTTTTTGTCATTTAGCATATTGAAGCATAACTTTTGAGTCTATAGCCATAAGAGCTGTAGCTGCTGTATTGAGCACTAAAGTTGTACCTATAAAATTGTACACTTTCTATTACATTGTTGTTATGCATACATTACAATCTGTGATTATCCAAAATGGCGTTTACATTTATACGAACCTTTGATCTCCAGATTTGATATCCAAAGTGTGTGTGTGTGTGTCCTAGCCAGATTTCTTCATCCGTACATGATGCAATCAAAATGCCCTTGGGTTCATTTATTTTGTGCCGAATGACGGAAAAAAGGGTAATGCTCTCTTGAATCTTGTGATGAAGATGGTATTAGTGGAATGGAGAGAAAAAGAGGAAGAGAAAATGGTGATTTCAATATGAAAAGTCAAGGTAAGGCAAAGAGGAGTCTGAGGCATTAGCCAACAAAGCTTCCCATTTGTTGAAGCTTTCTTCATGCCATTGATTTCCTCCTGTACCAATCATTTCTTCTTCTTCTTCACTGTTGTTGAGAAAATGATTTTCGTTGACAACGGCACCCTTCATTTTCTGTCCCGAATAGATGTCGGGTTCGGGGTTAGAAATGTCATTTTCCAATCCCATTATTCAAGGTTCCATAATAGTCATGTTATTGTAGTTGTAGTAATTATCTCCATAACCTCCAATCTCTAATGTTCCCATCTCTGCATTGAAACCAAAAATCGGGAGTTTGACGATGTTTAATGGATGGTTAGGATCAAGTAGTGGAATGAAAGTATTGGTGAAATGGGAAGACAAAGGCGTATATGCAACATCGTTTTCCTGCATAAAGATCGGATCTGATGATGATGATGACCCTGTTAAATGATTAGAAAATGTAAACATTAGTGTAGAATCACTTCCATGTGGAGATGTTGAAGTTGTGTTGCTTCTATTGTTCTTGATCCTCTTTTTTATCCTTGAGTTCCAAAAATTCTTAATCTCGTTGTCAGTTCGCCCAGGCAATCGAGTCGCAATTTGAGACCACCTAATTATAATCAAAACCAAACATTTAATATTTTGCATTATCTAAAAAAGAGAAAATGACATGTGTGTTACTTAAAGTTCGTAATATTGACATATTTAGTCTCCAAATTTTATTTTGACATTCATAACCGTAGTTTAATCATTTTGACAAAAGCGATTCTAAAAGTTTTATATATTTGGCAAAACTAATACTCAAACTATAATTATTAATTTTAACACACATTAAATTTTGAGAAGTAGATCAAATTTATCAAATCATACAAATTATGAGTAACATAAATGTCACCCACCCTCTAAAAAATACAAGTAAAGGGAACCAACCTATTCCCAATAATGGAGTGCAAATGAATAATGATCTCCTCCTCTTGAGTCGAAAAAGCACCCCGTTTGAGATCCGGTCGGAGATAATTAATCCACCGGAGTCGACAACTTTTACCGCAACGCATCAACCCTGCGTTTTGTGCTATATCACTCCAACATCCTTGTCCATTTCTCATCATATAAGTCATCAACTTCTCATCTTCCTCATGTGACCACAAACCCTTTCTCAGCTTCGTCCTTACCGCATCGATCTTGTCTTTCTCAATGAACCCTTTCGACCGATCGGGCTTCCTCATTTTCTGGTTTCTTTTACGGGGAACGATCTTGATAGATATATTGTTTATATATAGTTGAAGAGAAAGGGATTGTGTGAAGTGGAAGCAAGTTTTATGAAGTGAAACAATACAATTTTACATAACACACATGATGATTAATTGAATTATGAGTGAACAAAGTAACTTCCAAATAAAGAAAAGCCTCTTTTCTTGTGGAATAAAATGTTCATTGATGTCTTCCATAATAAAATCATCGCATGTGTTTGATATTATGACTCCTTTTGGTTGGTCGATAATGAAAGTGTAAAATGGTCTAAATTTTCATCAAATATGTGTAAAACGATGATGCAATGATCTAAAAATGTGAAGAAAACGGGTATATATACACTTGGAATGTTTTCATATCGTTGTTATTTCTAAAATAAATTGTATTTTTATTGTGAACCATAAAATCAATGGATCCGATTCTAAGTTTTATTGGATCTCAACCCTAAAAACAAGTATATATACACTTGGAATGTTTTTATATCGATGTTATTTCAAGAACAAATTATATATTTTTTTATCTTGAACCATAAGATCAATCGATCTGATTCTAAGTTTTATTGGCTCTCAACCCTAAAGTTATTTGAATTATTTTAATATAATAATAATATGAGTTTAATTCAATTTTGATCCTTCAAATTATACTCATCGTTTTTGTCCCTCAATTTCGAATAATACACTAGACATCAATCAATTAGTCAATGTGCGCCAATTTTGATAAATAATGACCAAAATATCCTTAAGGAATTTTCAAATTCACTAACAATCTACTCCGACTCAACTTTATCAGCACTTTCTACCTTTAAGTGCAAGTCCAGCCTCCCGCAAATTGGTACCGAACTATATATATATTGACTTAGAGTGGAATGAAACTTCGGGAGAATATTAAACATTGTAGGGTTGAAATATGAAGTTAGTTCTTTATAATATGAGTAAAGCATGATACAATTAATTTTTCAAATCCTTTAATATGTGATCATTTATAAAGCCACCAACTATATGATAATTAATGTAACGATTGATTAATCCTAAAAGTATTGACATAGAAATAATGCAATAGAAATATAAAAAAAGTGATTACTTTTGTAGGAAAAAAGGCCCACAAAGGCACAAATCAACTTCTTAGGAAATGATTATAAAGAACTAATCATCGATTATTACACTAACTTGGAGTTGTCTGTGTTAGAATATTGATTCTAATTATGTGGACTAAATATTATGTGTTGTCTTCTTAGATATACTATTATGCATGTGGACGCATATGTAAGTATTTGATTACATTTATTGTTACCGTAATAAGGTTAATGGTCTAATTGGTGATCAATATTATGATATAGGCCATAGTCATTTAATATTATAATGTGAGGACCAATTATTAATGTATGGAATTCCCGAGGACTAAATTACAATTTATTGATGAGTGGATTTGCATTTAGTTCAAACTTCATCTATAAATAGGGGTGTGGTCTCAGCCTGAATAAGAAGTAGAACACCACAGTTGCTCCCCATCTGGCCAGCTTCTTACGATCACGCTGAAGACCATTCTTCCGTTTTCTGGTGTTCTTCAGATTATCATCGCTATGATGAATTCAGGTAATGCTTCCGCTGCACTATCTCCGATACATAATCTCAATAATTCTATCAGTCTGAAATAATTAATCCTATTTTTCTAAGCATAATACCTAATTAGTGTCATTTTAATGCATGCACGTGTCATATTGTCATTAGTTAATTGACTTTCATAATATATATTGATGGGTAATATAGGGTTTAGGGTTTTAATATCTAGTCTCTATGGTTTTACGTTTTCTCGAGACCGATAGACATTTCCTCTAATTTTGATGGCATGCAATATTTGTATAGGATGTATAACATTATTTGAGGAGAACATTTTGGAGATGGTACTTCAATTTTAAAATAACGTAAAACCAATATCCCCAAATTTTAAAAATTATATATTTAATACCAAAAGTTTAAAATCGTTTAAGAATGATACTCGACTTAATAGTAACAATATTTCATTCATTTTTTCGTGAGCATTTTGACAACTTACTGTTATTTTGATTTTTTTCAAAGTTTAAACACATAATCATTATATCGTGTTGACCATATCCATAATTGAGGATCTTAATTGATAATGATCTCCTCTAAACATGGATATAGAATCGGTAATCAATAAAGCTAAATAGGCAATTAGAGGACATTTAGGAAATGATCGTTTGAATTCTTGTATAAATGACTCATTACTTGTACAAACATATATACTTTTTCATTAATATAATTATCTATTCATATGTTTTCCTCTCTAGAATTCTAACTTTCTTCATGGTATCGGAGCTTTCCTAAACCTCTTCCCCTGCACCACTATGACGAAAGATGCATTGACGAAAGATGTCATTCCGTCTCCAACCTTAGATTTCACATCACCTTACTATGTTTATCCAAGTGATAATGCAGAAGCAGTCATCACTACAACACTCCTCACCGGAAATAATAATGTTGTTTGGTCCAGGGATGTATTGTTGAGCTTGTCTACTAAAAATAAGTTAGGCTTCATCAATGGTACAATACAGGAACTAGCAACGAGCGATTCACAATATGCCCTATGGTGTCGTTGCAACGATCTAATTGTGTCGTGGTTTTTCCGGTGTGTACATCAGAGTATTGGAGCCACTATCTCATACAAAAGGAATGCCAAAGACATATGGCTTACTCTAGAGAACCGATATTCTCGGTCTAATGATACTAGGATTTGCCAATTGCAAAGAGAAATTGGAGTTCTTAACCAAGGCTCCCTATCAATGGATGATTTATTCACAAAAATGACTACTCTATGGGAAAAATTGCTGAATTACAGACCATTGCACCATTGCTCATGTGGAAAGTGCGATGATAAATGTTTTACAAAATATTGGGATCAAAGCAATCGAGATAGAATCTATAATTATCTCAATGCATTAAATTCCGAATATGGAGGGATCCGGTCTCAACTCTTGATGCGAAGCCCTTTCCCTTCTCTAGATGAAGTTTATAATGCTGTAAATCAAGAAGAAGAGCGTCTCACCATTCCATTAGCACAACCTAATTTCGATGCTTTAGCTGTAATGGGACAACATGACACTCGGAACAAGGGAGTCAAAAGAAAATGTCTCAATTGTGGATTAACAAATCATACAATTGAGAAGTGTTATAAGATAATTGGATATCCCAAAAACTACAAACCTAAGAGTTCTCGAGGTAAGAAAGAAGAAGTAAATTATTTTAGATCTAATAATATGCAAGCACAGGGGTCAAATCTACCTCAAATTGGTGAGCTAGATCATGAAACTGCAGCAATCACTAATGGCCAATTGAAGTCACTGTTACGTCATTTGCAAGCAAATCCATCATCCAGTTATTCATCTCCATCCAATCAGCAAAGTGCCTCCTAGGATACCCATGATAATTTTGTTGGTAACATAAATAAACTTAATTAGATAATAGACTCGGGTGCTAATAATCATGTGTCATGATTTATCATGTTTTTCATCTTACACCTCAAGCAATGCTTGGGTTCGTTTTCCTAACAGTTTTAGAACCCGTGTGTTACATGTCGGTAGTGTGATTTTAAACCCATCACTGCATCTAAAGCATGTCCTTCATATATCAACTTTCAAAGTTAATTTAATCTCCGTATATAGGCTTGCTTTAGATAGTAATATATTGTCTATTTTTGGAACTAATGCTTGTTATCTCTAGGACTCGTATACATGGACAACGATTGGGAAGGGTAAACCATATGAAAGTCTTTATTATTTTGATTTTTCATCTTCAGTTTCGAATGATGACTCTAATTTGAGCATTGATAAACATGTTGGCAACAAAAATAAAAGAAATGTTTATTCTACATTTTCATGTACATTTGATTTATAGCATCATAGGTTGGGGTACATCTCGCTTGATGCATTGAAACATGTTACTAAAAAATTTTCTCATATTATCGATTATCCAAATAAAGTGTGTCTTACATTGGCAAAACAAAAGAGACTTTCTTTTCCTTTTATTTGAATTAATTCATATTGATATGGGGGCCTTATAAATATGCTAGCATTGGGGGCTATGATTATTTTCTTATTATTGTAGAAGATTCAACTAGAACAACATGGACATACTTGATGAAACTCAAATCTCAAGCCGGGGACATTCTTAATTCTTTTGTTAATTTAGTAAAAGATCAATTTCAAATCAACATAAAAATAATCCGTAGTGACAATGCACCCGAGTACAAACTCCATTTTTTTGATAATTATGGAATTATTCACCAACTTTCTTGTGTAGAGACGTCTCAACAAAATGAGGTGGTGGAACGAAAACATCAATATGTTTTGAATGTTGCTCGATCACTTCTTTTTCAGGCATCTCTACCTCGTCAATTTTGGGGACATGTTGTCCTTACCGCCACTCATATTATTAATCGTACTCCTTTGAGAATCTTACATTATGTCACCCCATATGAAAAACTTACAGGAAATGTGCCAAAATATGATCATCTCAAAGTATTCGGGAGCTTATGTTTTGCTACTACACTTACACAAGGACGATCAAAATTGGACCCTCGAGGGAGACAATGCATCTTTGTAGGATACCCTAAGGGAGTCAAGGGATACCAGTTATTCGAGCTTGATAAAAGGGAGATCTTTATTTCAAGAGACGTGTTTTTTCACAAGAATATTTTCCCATTTTCCTCTAAATTTCAAGATTATTTAAATGCTCCACTAACTTTTGTTCCCTTTCAGAACAAGAGATCACCTCAACATAAAGATGACATAATCTTCCTAATAGAATGGATACTTAATCATAGCGATGGTGACTTATTTGATCCAGAGGCAGAAAATACTACATTGGAATCATATCAATCCCCATCAATCAATGAAGAAAATATCCAACCCACTTCGACAGACGTTGCAACACAAGAAGCGGAGTCATTCGACCTCTAAGAGTGCGAAGACTTCCTAAATATCTTGACATCTACGAGCATTCACTAAAGAACCCGAATGATGATGAAAACTCCACATTGCACCCGATCGCAAATATGTTGAGCTTGGAACGATTAGGGATCAATCATGCAACCTTCGTGTGCAATCTAACAACACAAGAGCCAAGAACATATTTGGAAGCTTCACATAATCTTGATTGGCAACAAGCAATGACCAATGAATTGGAAGCTTTAAAACAAAATCAAACATGGACCATATTATGTATTTCAGCAAAGCAACATAGTATTGGATGTAAATGAGTCTTCAAATTAAAGTTCAAAGCCGACGGAAGTATTGAAAGGCACAAAGCACGCCTAGTGGCGAAAGACTATAAGCAAATTACCGGGTTTGACTATGAGGATACTTTTAGTCCCGTTGTTAAACATACTACTGTTCGTTTGTTTCTTTCTCTTGCAGTTAGCAAAGGATGGCATTTGAGACAACTTGACATCAATAATGCATTCCTCAATGATGATCTCGAAGAAGAAATCTTCATGGATCCCCCACCCGGAATGGATATTGAAATCACGTGTCCTTCAACTCACAAGATCGTATGCAGGCTCAATAAAGCCTTATATGGACTCAAGCAAGCTTCGCGTCAATGGAATTCTAAGTTCACTCAAATTTTGATTGATTACGGCTTCCGTCAATGCCCCTTCGATCACTCACTCTTCACGATTGGAAACGAGAATCACCAAACTCTCGCCTTGTTGATATATGTGGATGACATCCTTCTTGGAGGAAATCACAATGATGAAATAACCAAAGTGGTTGAATTTCTAGAATCAAAGTTCAAGCTCAAAGACCTCGGTATACCAAAATACTTCTTAGGTCTTGAAATTGCAAGATCACGCAAGGGTATAGCAATTTGCCAGCATAAATATGTCCTTGATATGCTCGATGAGTATGTGATGCTGGGAGCAAAGCCAATATCTACTCCAATGGAATTTAGTCATGGTCTATCCGTGGACACACTAAACCTGCTCTCTGAGCCAAATTACTATCGAAGACTCGTTGGTAAGTTAATATATTTAACTTTTAGTCGATCTGATCTCTCTTACTCTGTACAGGTATTGTCACAATATATGAGCAAGCCTAGCAAATCACACCTTGCGGCAACATTTAGAGTTTTAAAATATTTAAAAGGGTCGCCTGGGCAAGACATACTTTTTGATGCATCATCGTCCTTACAACTCAGTGCATATAGCGACAGTGATTGGGGCAAATGCGTGGACACAAGACGCTCGGTATATGGATTTTGTGTATTTGTTGGTATCAATCCTATCAGTTGGAGATCAAATAAGCAAACTCTTGTCGCACGAAGCTCCACAAAAGCTGAATATAGAGCTATGTCATCCACCGCGTGTGAGCTGACATGGATAAAACATCCACTTAAAGAGTTTGGAGTTCAACATGACAATGTCATCCTACTACATTGCGACAACAAATCTGCAATTCAGATTGCTAAGATTCCGGTACTACATGAACGTACTAAGCACTTTGAGTTAGATTGGTATTATATTCGAGAGAGAGTTGACGCCGATGAAATTAAACTTGTTTATGTGGGATCAAGTAATCAAGTGGCAGATATATTCACAAAAGGACCCAATGTTAAACAACATAGATATCTAATAGACAAGTTGAACACGATTGATATACATGCTCAACTTGAGGGATGGTGTTGACCATATCCATAATTGAGGATTTTAATTTATAATGATCTCCTCTAAACACGGATATAGAATCGGTAATCAATAAAGCTAAATAGGCAATTAGAGGACATTTAGGAAATGATCGTTTGAATTCTTGTATAAATGACTCATTACTTGTACAAACATATATACTTTTTCATGAATACAATTATCTATTCATATGTTTTCCTCTCTAGAATTCTAACTTTCTTCATATCGTTTAAAGTTAAGGAGTCGAATACAATTAATGATATATTTAAAGTTGGATCTTTGGGGTCATATATGCAATTATAAGACTTAGATGTCATGCCATTACAACTTTTTGAGTATTTACATTACATTGTTTTTGCAGAGATAACCTATCTTGTTACATTACATTATTTTTGCTGCAAAAAAACTTGATATTTTTATCGAGCTTGTAAAATATGTGTTTCATCATGCTAGTGAACTGACCAAATTTTGGTCGATGATCTTCTCTCGACAATCGGTCCCACGTAAAAGTTCCTTGTTTATTTCATCTCGACTCTAGTTTTGTGTTCTAAGTATCAGTAATAGATCCTCGAGAGTTTTATTTTAAGCTAACATATTACTAGGTGTTGATGCACTCAAAATTTGCGTTTTTGATTTCTAAGAAAGAAGAAGAATAAGAAGGGGGTTTGTTTGGCTTGGGGAAGAAGGGAAATTTGGGGTATATTTAAGACATTGCTTTCGAATTACTCTTTCTGAAGAGGGAAACCAAGCCTTATTTCATTACTTTGAGAGTTCCCTCAAAATAATATTTTATGGTTTATTTGGGGTTTAAGGTTTTATATAGTAGACTGATTAAGGATTTTAATGGGTGTTGTAACTATCCATTTTTGACTTACACAATATTGACCTCTTTGAAACTAGATGGGTTTAATACCTTCATCATAATACGATTTTAAAACTTCGAAGATTTAGATGCAATCTACAAACTTTAATAGTATCCTCTTTACACGATTTTAAAAATTGAGAACCACCAACATAATTTTCTCATATATGAGTATATTTATATTTTTTTAATAAATAAAAAAATAAGGCAATTCTTGATCTCTATGACCCTTTATTTTATTTTGAAAGCTTGTGAGAAATTTGAGATATGAAATATGAGCCGGCCCATTTGTTATTGGGCCTTCATAGTGGGTCAAATTAGAATTATATATTATATATTTTTGTTTAGATATCAGTATTTTCGGTGGCCGCAATATAATGAAGATTTGGCTTATGATGTCAACTTTCACAATTCAAAAAAACATGCAATGTAATAATTCACATATTCCATGTCACTATCACGACATAAATAAATTCCAATTTAATTATGTTCTAACAACTTATATGTAAATTTCGAGAATTCTTAATTTTGTTCTTACAGTTTTTTTGTTAAATTTTGAAACAAATTTACAACATATCTCAATTACAAGAACTTTTAGGTTTCCATGAAATTCTTATTTTCTTAAACAAATTTTTATGAGAAATGGCGTCATCATTTGACAAAATTTAATAGTTTTGATAAATTTGATGAATTAATTTGTAATGTAAATTTAGTTTTCAAATTCTAGAGCTTTGCCAAACTTGATACTCTAAGTTTATAATATTTGACAAATCAAATCTCAATATAAAAAATCAATCTAAAAAATCTGATTTTAATTGAGGATCCGAATTGATAAAATTAAAAATTTATATTATATATAATAAATTTTAAGGATTAATTTTACTAAAACTTACAAAGATTTTGATCGTCATATTTTAGGATTACAATTGAAACTAAATTGGTGTGTCTCCATTTTTATAGTGCCCTAATGAATCATANAAAATCATATAATAAAAAGAAAACAAAAATATTGAATAAGATATTGTCGAATAAGAAACTCAACAAGTGATAATATAAATACTAAATTTTAGAAAAAAAATGAATTCATTATGATACAAACGATGAAAATTTGATTCGGAAAAAAATGTATATATATGAAAAATATAATTAACAATGTAAGACGGTGCATCAAAATTTGTAAATTGCATAAAAGTCTCGAAGTTGATATAATGTGTGATTTTGGCTTCCATGTTTCAAAATTGCGTTGTTGATCCCCGAACTTCTAAAAACGTTTATATTGAATCATAATACTCGTTATTTTTTTAAACGTCTCAATAGTTTATATTGATCAATTAACCTTGAAAAAAAATGAAATGAAAATGTTTCTAAACTTTGAAAATTTTAAAAATAATGCATAAATTATCAAAACCACTTATACGAAAAACCACTACTATTTACTCGAGAGTCATTTTTAAACGGTTTTGAAACTTCAAGGGGTTCTCATGCAAATTACAAACTTTTGGGACATCACTTTTACATTATCTTAAACATTGGGGGCCAATGTCGTAATTTTCTCGTAAAAAATAATAAGTAGAATGCATAATGCATTTTCATAATCAAGTCTGAACTTGATTATGCATTATACTTAAAAAACCAGAATGCATTATAATTATAATTCATAATTAGAATTTAAAATGCATACTGTTCTGTTTCAAAAAACAGATTATGCATTCTATAATGCATAATCTGTTTTCATAATTTGTGCATAACACAGCCTAAATCATAATTAATGTAACGATTGATTAATCCTAAAAGTATCGACATAGAAAAAATGCATTAGGAATATAATAAAGTGATTACTTTGTAGGAAAAAAGGCCCACAAAGGCACAAATCAACTTCTTAGGAAATGATTATAAACAACTAATCATCGATTATTACACTAACTTGGAGTTGTCTGAAATGCTTAACCCTATTTTTCTAAGCATAATACCAAATTAGTGTCATTTTAATTCATGCACGTGTCATATTGTCATTAGGTAATTAACTTTCATAATATATATTGATGGGTAATATAGGGTTTAGGGTTTTAATATCTAGTCTCTATGGTTTTACGTTTTCTCGAGACGGATAGACATTTCCTCTAATTTCGATGGCATGCAATATTTGTATAGGATGTATAACATTATTTGAGGAGAAAATTTTGGAGATGATACTTAAATTTTAAAATAATGTAAAATCAATGTCCCAAAATTTTAAAAATTATATATTTAATACTAAAAGTTTAAAATCGTTTAAGAATGATACTCGAGTTAATAGTAACAATATTTCATTCATTTTTTTGTGAGCATTTTGACAACTTATTGTTATTTTGAATTTTTTCAGAGTTTGAATACATAATCATTATATCGTTTAAGGTTAAGGAGTCGAATACAATTAGTGCTATGTTTAAATTCTCAACAGATGTAAGAATCAAACTTGAAAAGTTGGATCTTCGGGGTCATATACGCAATTATAAGACTTAGATATTACGCCATTACAACTTTTTGAGTATTTACATTACATTGTTTTTGCAGAGATAACCTGTCTTGTTACATTACATTATTTTTGCTGCAAAAAAACTTGATATTTTTATCGAGCTTGTAAAATATGTGTTTCATCATGCTAGTGAACTGACCAAATTTTGGTCGATGATCTTCTCTCGACAATCGGTCCCACGTAAAAGTTCCTTGTTTATTTCATCTCGACTCTAGTTTTGTGTTCTAAGTATCAGTAATAGATCCTCGAGAGTTTTATTTTAAGCTAACATATTACGAGGTGTTGATGCACTCAAAATTTGTGTTTTTGATTGCTAAGAAAGAAGAAGAATAAGAAGGGGGTTTGTTTGGCTTGGGGAAGAAGGGAAATTTGGGGTATATTTAAGACATTGCTTTCGAATTACTCTTTCTGAAGAGGGAAACCAAGCCTTATTTCATTACTTTGAGAGTTTCCTCAAAATAATATTTTAGGGTTTATTTGGGGTTTAAGGTTTTATATAGTAGACTGATTAAGGATTTTAATGGGTGTTGTAACTATCCATTTTTTGACTTACACAATATTGACCTCTTTGAAACTAGATGGATTTAATACCTTCGTCATAATACGATTTTAAAACTTCAAAGTTTTATATGCAATCTACAAACTTTAATAGTATCTTCTTTACACGATTTTAAAAATTGAGAACCACCAACATAATTTTCTCATATATGAGAATATTTATATTTTTTTAATAAATAAAAAAATAAGGCAATTCCTGATCTCTATGACCCTTTATTTTATTTTGAAAGCTAGTGAGAAATTTGAGATATGCAATATGAGCCGGCCCATTTGTTATTGGGCCTTCATAGTGGGTCAAATTAGAATTATATATTATATATTTTTGTTTAGATATCAGTATTTTCGGTGGCCGCAATATAATGAAGATTTGGCTTATGATGTCAACTTTCACAATTCAAAAAAACATGCAATGTAATAATTCACATATTCCATGTCACTATCACGACATAAATAAATTCCAATTTAATTATGTTCTAACAACTTATATGTAAATTTCGAGAATTCTTAATTTTGTTCTTACAGTTTTTTTGTTAAATTTTGAAACAAATTTACAACATATCTCAATTACAAGAACTTTTAGGTTTCCATGAAATTCTTATTTTCTTAAACAAATTTGTATGAGAAATGGCGTCATCATTTGACAAAATTTAATAGTTTTGACAAATTTGATGAATTAATTTGTAATGTAAATTTAGTTTTCAAACTCTAGAGTTTTGCCAAACTTTATTCTCTAAGTTTATAATATTTAACAAATCAAATCTCAATATAAAAAATCAACCGAAAAAATCTGATTTTAATTGAGGATCTGAATTGATAAAATTAAAAATTTATATTATATATAATAAATTTTAAGGATTAATTTTACTAAAACTTACAAAGATGTTGATCGTCATATTTTAGGATTACAATTGAAACTAAATTGGTGTGTCTCCATTTTTATAGTGCCCTAATGAATCATACCGAACCCATTAATTTACGTTTTAGTATTTAAGTTTGAAGTTCATTCTTTATCCAGAACAAGTATAAATTGAAGGTTTATTAAAACTCTTATTTGATTATAAAAATGAAAAAATGTCCGAAAGTAAAAAGAACATTTATTTCTCAGCTATAAATTACTCATTCCTCAGGCAGCGGAGCAGTACTCTTACTGCGCCTTGTAACAGTTCATCGAACGGCTACAAGAATTCCACAGCGTCATGAAATCCCTTCTTTTGCTCTTCCCTCTAGTCCTCGCCGTCGTAGCTGGAGCTCAGAAAACCTCTAATCTCCGAGTTTTCTTCCATGGTAACATTGCGTCTTCTTCTTTAGAGGATTTAATTCTCCAAATGCAATCCTCCGACGTGGCTAGACTCCGGTACCTTTCCAGTCTCACCGCTGCTCGCTCCGACGTCCCTTTAGCCTCTGCCATTGCAGTAATGAAGAACCCAACTTACGTTGTCAAGATCAGAATCGGAACTCCGCCGCAGAAGCTCCTTGTTGCCGTTGATACCAGCATTGACGCCGCTTGGATTCCTTGTTCTGGCTGCGCCGGCTGTACCTCCGCCACTTTTGACAAGGCAAAGTCTTCCACTTTTAAGACCGTGCTTTGCGGAACTTCGCATTGTGCTAAGGTTAGTTCTCCGCTGTTTATTTTGTCACGCGCTCACGCGCCGCCTTCTGGTTTAGCTGGCGTGGGGCTGGCTTCCTGCGAATGTATTAAATCGATGTTGCTGTTGTTTTTTTGTCATGTTACTATTATTATTTTTTATAATTATAATTAAAAATGATTTAATAGGTACCTAACCCTAGTTGCCACGGCGGGGCTTGTGGTGCAAATGTGACGTACGGCAGCTCCGTTATCTCCGCCGCGGTGGCACAGGACACCTTCTCCCTTTCTTCCGACTCCATCTCCGCCTTTACTTTTGGCTGCGTCCGCAAAACCAACGGCACCTCATTCCCGCCGCAGGGTCTGTTAGGGCTCGGGAGAGGGCCGCTGTCTCTGTTATCTCAAGCCGGCGGTATTTACAAATCGACGTTCTCGTATTGTCTCCCTGGTTATAAATCAGTCAATTTCACCGGTTCTCTGCGGCTAGGGCCAGTTTCACAGCCGAAGGAAATTAAAACGACGCGGTTATTAAGGAATCCGAGGCGGTCATCGTTGTACTATGTCAACCTCGTCGGAATCAAGGTCGGTGGAAGACTCGTTAACATTAGTCATAGAGCTTTCGCTTTTAATCCCGTCTCCGGCGCCGGTACCGTATTGGACTCCGGTAAATTCATACTCATTACACAATTACAATTCCTTTTGCTATCGATTACTCGTTTCTGATTTTGATTTTCAGGCACGATGTTCACAACCCTAGCGAAACCAGCATACACGGCGGTGCGTGACGAGATCCGACGTCGTATGGGCAAAGCCACAGTATCTTCTCTCGGCGGTTTCGACACCTGCTACACCGTCCCCATCGTCGTTCCATCCCTCACTTTCATGTTCTCAGGCATGAATGTCACACTGCCTCAAAGTAACTTCATAATCCATAGCAGCGTAGGCACCGTATCCTGCCTGGCGATGGCAGCAGCAAGCGACGGTATGAACGTAATCGCAAGTTTCCAGCAACAGAACCACCGCATTTTGATCGATGGTCCCAATTCGAGGATCGGTGTTGCCCGTGAGCTTTGCAGTTAACCCAAGCAAGTTAATGATCTGAAGTGTACCTTCATGTTTTATTGCTGTTACTTTGTGTGTAGTCACGAGGCTTTGTTTAATTTCATTTCTTGCTTCCTAGTTTCCCATCTGCGTGACAAATAAAGGATTTCACCTGTACCTTTAAAATTTATGTCTAATGAAAGATTTGTTCATGGGTAAAGTTAATCATATATATATGTATCGAAGTAAATCTGTTTCAAATCATATTTATTATTCGTGGTTAAATAAGTCATATACATTTATATATTTACATTTATATATTTATGTAAATGAGATTCATGCTTAATTTTCTCTGTTTCTATCAGAGACCAAACTCACAAAAATTAATAAATTTCAACTGTCAATTCACAAATATCAACAAATTGGAAACAAAATCTTTGAAATGTCGGCTCGATTCATAGAAATTGACTGATTGGATGAGACATCCGACTTCATTCTTACATGGAAAACTAATTCTCTATGATGATGGGTACTCATTAGTCTAAACCCCACGATATAATCAATAATTAATGATTGATGAGTGCTTCGGGAACCGGTACCCCGAACTGGTATAGACCCAAGCATATCGAGCCAATACGTAAGACAAGAAACGAACCTACGATACCCAAAATCCTAAGTTTGATCCATCCAAAATAACCGGCCCAAAAGATTGCATGACTAATAAGGGACCCAATGGTCATTTAACCTGTATGACCGAATGTTGGAGTTGGACAACGCTCCTTGTTTCGGGGACCGATCTCTTGGATCGGTCCAAATGGTTACAGCTAACTTCGGTTGCACACACGTTATCCACACTCCGGGCCTGCTCATGTTGTTTGCGCTTCGGGCCCATCCACGTTTTTTGTCAAGGAAAAACAATTTTGTCAAAGACGATTAGAGAGTGCTTTCCAAGCACATTTCCCCTCTATAAATACAAGGTTTGAAGGCAAGCTCCAAAGGAATTTTTGAATGCGCATATAGGATGTTACTCTGTTCATTTCTCTTCTTGCGCTTTCTTATTGTCTCAACCATTTTCATTAGTCTTCTTTATTTGTAACATGAACTGTTTGATTAATATATCGGTTAAGAACATTTCTAACTTTTCTTGAGGTGATTTTTTCCCCTTAGGGGTTTTCCACAATAAATCATTGTGTGCATTACTTGCTTTTCATTTCATATCATTCCTCAATCTAAAAAAAATTAAAACCGAGTTCGTTGTACTACGAACCGAACAACTGTTAATACCCCTGATATCTTAACCACAACAATGATAAATGACCAAAATAATAAACATTAGTTAATATACATGATCTATTTGAAGTATGAGAATATATATGATAAAAACAGTTTTAATGGTAAATAATTGAGATTTTTTTAGGTATTTTCTCATTTGTTCGTTTAGTAAAAATTGGGTGAAGTTTAATATTCATCAAATAAAATTATTTTTAATTGAGAAATTTCCATATGCATAAAGTATGGAAAAATTATCAAAAAATTATATTCTAAATCTTTCTTTGTAGAATCGATTTATAGAAAGTCTACTTGTCGGGTGAGACATCAGCCTCCGTTTTTTGCAAAGGGAAATTAATATCATAGGTTGATTGGTTAACGTAAAAAAGATATGATATCGTAAATATTTAACTATAAATGATCAAAATATTAAAAATATTTAATACATGTGATCCATTAAAATATCAAATATATATATATATATTAAAAATAATTATGAATTATTAAAGAATTTACCATATAAATCACGATTTTGGTTCCGATATTTAAAATAGTGTAAATGTGATACCTCCAAAGTTTATAAATTACATGTAAAGCCCCGAAATTTCAAAACCGTTCAAGAATTACTATTGATTTAATATTTGCGATTTTGTCTTTTTTTTATCAGAATGGTTTAAATATTTATGTGTTATTTTTAGATTTTAAAAGTTTGGAAAAAATAGCTATTACTATTAACAAAAAGTAAAACCGGTTCAACCAATTTTTTGACAAGTTGAACCGGTTGTTTGCGGTTGAATATAGTACCTTCTAAAATTATTATTCGAATATAGTTTTATTTTACAATAAAACTCAAGGGAATATTATAAATCTTGTTGATAGGTGCAAATGAACCAAGCTCATTCAGGAACTCCATTTTTTTAATCGAGTTGAGCACTTCAGCTTCGTTTTAATTGCTAAATAGTGAATCTCGAATTTATAATGAATTAAGGCAAGATGTTTCTTAAACTAATAAATAATATTATTCATACTACCAATATATATTATTTTATTTGAACATCAAATTCGAATCTAAGTTGAATACGAAACTCAATTGTAGTGAATCTCAAATGATTTATTAATTTTTGAATTCGATCTGAACCTATTTATTTCTAACCAATTTTGAATCTTTTAAGTCCTTTCATCTTAATTTGACATCAAATATATCTTTAATGAATAAATAAATGAAAAAAATGAACCCACAACCCCATGAAATGTGCAATAGACAATTAAACAATGTTTTATATTGTCGTCAATTTTGTTCAGGTCCAGACATCATATCGTTCACAGAAAAAATTTTGGGTCGGAATCCAAAAACCCGGAATCTAAACCAATAACTAGGAACTAGATGATATCGACTAAAATATCAGTACCATTTGATTTTTGTTGTATCGGTCGATATACTGATCGATATAAAAAGATGGTGATTAAATTAAATTATTTAACAACGAATAATTTATTAAAATATGTTGGGTTGTAGTTTTTATTTATATAAATTGAACCAAGACTATTTCTTTAGTATTGTTGTAATGATGAAGTAGAATACGGGGATGTTGTGCAAAATATGGTGATTTTTGAATCTGTTATGTTTTCTGTGGTGGTTCGAGTTTGGGAAAAGCGAATGATGAAAAAAACAAGGAATCGAGTTTGCCAAAGTCGAGCAGTTAATTTTTCCAATTCTGCAGCCAATCAAATTTAGCAAAATCGATTTGGTTTTAATTAGCAAAGTCGAGCGTTTGCGAAAGTCGATTACAGGGACGGTCGACTTTGGCAAACTCGATCGCAATCGATTTAGTTCGCTTCTTTTCTTCTTTCCTTTCCTCATCCACTGCCATCACTGTCCATCAGATTTGGTCTTGGCTAATCAGCAAATCCATAAACGAAGATGATTATACTTGAGAAAATCCACCAAACAAGTCCATCTCTAATTAAATAAAAAAGTTATATCAATTAATATCTATTTGAATAATAAATTAAGTTTTAAATAAATTAAATGTACTAATATTATATAATAACATTATGCAATTAAATAATAACATAAATTAATCTATATATAACACATGTAATATAATAATAACATAACTACAAATTAAAATAATAAATATTAAATACACAATATTGAAATTAAATAAAATATCATACCTACAGAATTGAGAATGAATGAATGAATTCGTAGTGGGGTGGAAATAATGGGTATGAGTGTGAATGAAAATCCGGTGATCCGAAAAACCGATGTAACCAAATCGATTTTTTGGTTATTCGAATCGTAAATACTTAATTGGATCGGATGAAAGTTCGGATCGGATACGGTTTTAAATATTCATATCCGATTCGATTCGATTTTTTTATTATATTATATTATATTTTTTTTCCAATTTTATAAAGTAAAAACGTTATATATGATAATATATTTTGTCATTATTATAAATATTTATTTTTTCTATTAATAATAATATTTTAATTTTTATTCTTATTTTTTTCAAAAATAACCGATATGGAATAATATCAATTAATTAATATCAGATATTGATTTTTGAAATTCATGTTTTTAGTAACTTAGATAATTATTCTTATATTTTATATTATCATTTAAAATGTATTTAATTTTACAATTAATTTTATTTTTATAGGTTGTTATCATGAATATATAAATGAATTATGTTTATTTTTTGCAAATTCATCTATTTAGAAGAAAAAATTAATTCATTGTTTACATACATTTGTTTTAATTCAATTCTTATATTAAATTCAAGTTTTGTTTTACGGTTATTTGAAAATTCTGAATATATGTTTTCGGTTGTTTTATAATTTGTATGTTTATCAAATAAATATCATTTTTTTGGTAATTGATGATAATTTCTTATAATCAATTATAATTAAAAAATAAATTTTGGGGTATTCGCAAATCGATCCGCAATCGGATCATGATTTTTATGATTTGTATCAATCGAATCGGATCCAAAAAATGATGAACGGATCGGTTACCCGATCCACGCACACCCCTAATAATGAGTAGAAAATGATTATATTTATAGAGAAAGAAAGATAGTTAACTTTGAGAATGTTGAATGTCATTCGAGTTTGTCAAAATTGACCGTCTATTGAATCAATTTTGGCAAAGTCGATTGGACGCAGAATTGAAATAATTAACTGCTTGACTTTGGCAAACTCGAGTGCTTGCTTTTTTAACCAATCGTTTTTCTCAAACTCCAACCACCACAAAAACCTTACCCCTTCGAAAAACCATAGTATTTTGCACAATATCCCCTTATATATAAGATTTTTCTTTAGGGCATGGCTGCTGTTGTACGCCTGCCAGCTTCTCTTCGTGTTCCTGAACTTAATTAGGACGGTATTCTTACCAATTACCAACAACCATCTGTGCATTTATTTGTCTGCGCTGATGCCAAAGAAAATCATACTGTATTTGTATACAAAGTCTCATCTTTTAATCCAATACAATCCCAAACTGATTCATATCAACAAGCAATTCTTCTGTGATGCGTAACTAGTCAAGTTCTACACCTTTACGTTCTTCGTTTCTCCCTCATTGTTTCAGCATGAACGGTGGCTGTGTAAATCGAGTGATAATGGAGATCGAAGCTAATAAGCCTCTGGGTAATGGTACCGTTGTCGGGGGACTAAGTCCTTTGAGTGAAAGTCTTTGGAATGAGAAGAGGAACAGTGAGTTTATAGGTGATGTTTCAGCGAGACTTGCTTGGAAAGATCTAACTGTTGTTGTGACGCTTAGTAATAGAGAAACGCAGAAGGTTTTAAAGAAGCTTTGTGGGTATGCTGAACCTGGTTCGTTTACGGCACTTATGGGTCCTTCTGGTTCTGGCAAATCTACTATGCTTCACGCTCTCGCCGGACATCTCGCCATAAATACTATATTTCAACACATCTTGTCATAAATATATCCAACATAACATAAGATGTGAAAATAGAAAATATCTAATTTATAAGAGGAATGATATTATGGGTAATTGATTTGGTTCAAGTCTTTTCAACGTGATTCACTTCTCTTATGGATTGGGCCGTACTCCCCAACCCATTGAATCCTAAATTTCAATAGTCGGAAGACTAATTTATCCTATGGCGGAGCGGTATGTTTCATTTTCGCTACGTTAATTGTAGTTCATAAGCCTGTGAGTTTCGCTACATTTTTCTTTGTATTCATCAAAATGTTATCGAAGTTGGTTCGATCAAAATTATGATGATCAATATGGAGAAAGTCTGGTTCATTAAATTTCAATCAAAATTTATAAGGTATTTTGATTTTGAGGGGTGGGTTGGAAAATTAAAAGTGTCTCACATTAGAATTGTGATATAATCTAGAATGATTTATAAAATGGAATGTTTACCATAATAATTTATTTGTTTTCCTCCTTTATACGTTATATCTGTACATATTCTTATCATTATTTCGATCAAACTCTATAAATTTTATGATTAGATTTGAGAGCAAATGTTGAAATTTGTCCCACATTGCTTATACAATTGAGATTGTTTAGGTTTATAAAATTATGAATTTCATCACATAGTTCAAATCTTTTAAATTTGTAATTTCTTGTTACTAATTTTGGTGAGTATAATTTCAACATTCATTTACTTACTTGCAGGTGTACGTGACCCAAGGGGATACGTTGATGGGAACTTTAACAGTTCGAGAAACAATATCGTATTCCTCTTGGTTTCGGTTACCGGATCGAATGCCGGCGTCGGAAAAGCAGGCAATCGTTGAGAGCACGATTATTGAAATGGGTCTCCAAAATTGCGCCGATACAGTAATTGGGAATTGGCATTTGCATGGAATTAGCGGCGGGGAGAGAGAAGAGTTAGCATCGCTCTCGAAATCTTGACCAGGCCCAGATTCCTTTTCCTCGATGAACCAACCACTGGACTTGACAGGTTTCTATACTTATTTGGTTAAATTTATAAAGTCCTAGTAATTTAAGTGGAGACTATATCATATCGTAAAAGATTTGAAAAAGTCATTTACTATGGTTCATATTCTCTCTTATAAACAAATACACACAATTTTCAATTTTCGATGTGGGATAAATTTGATTATTTCAACACACCTCAAGTACAACGATATGATAAGTTGGAATTGATAATTCAAATCGATGGATTACCAATCGATCAATTTCATTAAACCGAACTAAACTCGGTCGGGTCACTCAAGATTTTTTCCGAACATGCTCCGTACCATGTTAAATTTAAAGAATCAAATCAATTTACATGGGGAGCGTACTGAATATATCATATAAGAATGAGAAAATAACATGTTAAAAGACTTCAAGAAGTGTTTTAGTATAGCGCACATTCCCTCTTATATAATATTCGATTATACTTACTTTCTTGTGGTAAAACAGTTTACTTTGGTCAAGCCTATGGAGCATATGAGGTATTATTCTTTATTACTATTACAAAACTTCTCTTGTTTATTTCTCTGATTAACGATTTCGTTATCAATTTACTCAAGTTTTCGCACAATCCGGCTTCCCTTGGCCTGATCTAAGAAATCCCTCATATCATTTTCTTAGATGTATAAATTCCGATTTCGACAAAGTTAAAGCAACCATGAAAGGATCAATGAAGATCAAGGTATTTATTAGGGTGAAGTTACTTCGGCCCTCAATTTATTGGCTATGTAAAGGTATGCTAATGGAAAAATAGTTGTCAATTTAATGAAATACCGAGTGCTAGAATATCAAAAATAAAAAACAAACGATATTGACAACTTTAAATATCATTCTTGCAATTTAGTAAGTTGAATATACCATTTACATATCTCGTAAATTGAGAAACTAAATATGCAATTTTGTCTACATACCCTTCTTCCCTTTCTATCATTATTATTGTATCCCTAATTCATTCTTGTTTCGATCAGTTCGAAACGAGTGACGATCCTTTACAAGCAGTAACAACATCAGAAGCTATTCGAAAACTCATTGAAGCATACAAATCTTCACATTACTCTTATTCAACAAGTGAAAGAATTCAAGAGATATCCAAAATTGTGAGTTTTTATTAAATTTCTAGAGTTTGGTCAATTTACGTGGAGAGTGTGCTCGGATGAGAAAGAATACTACACCGTAAAAGACTTGAATAAGTTATTTACTATAGTTCACATTCTCTCTTATAAACAAATCCACACTACTTTCAATTTTCGATGTGTAATAATTTCATTATTTCAACACGTCCTCCCAAGTCCAACCACATATAGAAGTCATACCAATGGTCACGACCGATATGACTTTTTTGCAACCACATGACAAGTTTGACTTGACAATTCAAATCATTGGATTATCAACCACACGAAAACGATCCTTCATATCTTCCTTTGATACTAGGAGAGTACATTTTACAATATGTGTTCCAAATTGATGTGAATCGATCCAAATGGGTGAATTTGAGTGTTTTATTCAGTATGATCATTGTATATCATATCATATTCTTCCTTGTGATCAAGATAAACGAGGATGTTACAGTTAGAATATTTATTCTAATAATGTGGACTTAATATTATGTGTTGTCTTATTAGATATATTATTAAACATGTGGAAGCACATGTAAGTATTGTTCACATTTATTGTTACCGTAATAAGGTTAATGGTCTAATTTGGTGATCAATTTATGATATAGACCATAGTCATTTAATATTATAATGTGAGGGACAATTATTAATGTATGAAGTTCATGAGGACTCAATTACAATTTCTTGATGGATGGTTTTGCAATTAGTCCAAACTTCATTTATAAATATGAGGTGTGGTCCCAGTCTGAGTAAGAAGGAGAATCCGTTCCGCTCCCCATCTGGCCATCTTCTTACGATCAGGCTGAAGATAATTCCTTCCGGTTTCCGGTGTTCTTCAGATTATTCGTCGAGATGATGAAATCAGGTATACTTCCGCTGTGCTATTTCCGATATAGAATTCCATTAATTCTAACAATTGGTATCGGAGCGATTAGATTACTGAAATTCGTTAGTAAAAACTGATTTCATAAAGTCTGAAATCAGAAAAATTTGCAATGATTTCATCATGTTTTAGAAGCATATTTTTCTTTATATTTAAGACAGTTTCAGGATTATGAAATTTTCAGATTTAAGTTTCAATAGAAATCTGAAAATTGTTCTTGAAACCTTTTCAAAAGTAAAGAACTGATTTCATTGGTTTAAGGAATAAGATGTTCGTGAAGTTATGAAATCTGTAAAATTTCAGAATCTGAGAGTTTGTGTTTTCGAAGAATTCTGAAAATTTATTTTGAAAAGAATTTTACAGATTTAGTATAAAAACTTAGATCATATCTGTTGTGGTTCGAAAACCGGGGGTGTCAACAGTCGACCGGTTCGTTGCAAGACGAACTCGGTTATTATTTGTTTGATATGTGGAGAACGATTAGGAATCAAAGGTGAAAAGACGCAAGAATTTTAGAGTGGAAAACCTCGAAACCGAGGAAAAAATCACTTGACTAAGGGCTAAAGAAAGTGCTCTTAGTTGGTTCAATAAGCACAATAATGATCATACAAGTCATGTTTGTTCTTTAGACAACAAAGAGAAGGAGAAGAATCGAAAATAAATCGAAAGAGACTTCTCTATACGAAAGCTCTAAGGAGAAAACGGAAGAAGATCATTTTCTCACACTCTAAGTGTCCTTTTTATACTCCCACTGTGCTGTGTACAGTAGGATGTCGTTTTGTGCCTGTCCTTTGCGGCTAGGTCGGCTAATGTCAGGCGGAACAGCTGTCATAAACGGCTTCACAGAGTTGCATGGCGCTAGACCTTTCGGCACTACTAGCCGGCTACTCTCTGTCCACTGGTGGTTCGTACGCCTTCGCCGGACCACGCTTCTGACAAGACTGTCGAGGGTTGTCGTTGCATGGGATGAGCAAGAATGGCCCGAAGCAGCGCCTGTAATATGTGGACCGATCGGTCTGGCGCGTGCAAGAAGCTGGGCCCTACACATCGGGACCGATCGCTATAAACGATCGATCGGGCCACAAGATCCGGATGTGCCCTTCACTCACGTGGGCCGGATTTGGGCCTCCAAGTTCGGCTTACGTTGTTTGAGTTTCCATGGTCAAGCTTGGTCCTGACCCTGTCCGGGGTACCGGGTTCCGGGGATCTCATCAATATCTTTGCACAAATCTGTAAAATGTGGAAAAACATAATACGTATGTACACCCAGAAGAATTTGCAGTATCTTGTTCATCTTCATATTATGGTTTTGTTGAAGATGATGAAATTCTGGCTTGGTTTTTCCATTGTTTCGTATTCCTAATTTTGAAACTGTCATTCTTGCATTAGCATTAATTTGGAAAATGTTAAGTATAAATTATGAAAACCGCAAGATTGATTTCAAAATTAATGCTTAAACTGCCGTTTTTGAATTGATTTCGAAATTTATGGCATTAATTTTGGAAACTGCCATTTCATAATTTCAAAATTGTTAGCATTACTTTCGAAAACTATAAATTTTAGCATATTATTAAATGTTAGTACTGGAATTTGCTATTACTGTAATTTAGCAAATTATTTAATGATGCAGTTGTGCTAAATTTTTACAAAACAGTAGGTTAATTCGTATGACTGTGTATATACATGTGTCTGAATATTTAAATTAATGAAAAATAAATGCACATAATTATGAAATATTTAATGAGTTTTAAACTCATTTCAGCTTCTATTTAATAATTAGTAGTGCATTTTGTAACGTGTATGCATTTTTTTATTAATGCATATTACAGAAAATCTTTTGATTTTCAATTTATTATTTTCGAAAATCATTTATTAAATATATTTAATTGATTTTCATTTGGATATTAGAAAATCATTTGGCAAAAATATTTAATTAATTTTCATTAGTTCGTAATGAAATATTATTTTATTACAATATCAGTGAAATGACATACTCATTTTTTGAGGTTGTCTTTTTTAAATTTATTATGAGAAATCAAAATGATACTGTTGTATAATTAACCTCTTTCGTTGCGATTTTTCTATGTTAATAAATTATTAAGGTGTTAGTGTTTATTATTCTACATGCGGACAATAATTCTATCCAAAGGTAGATTATTGTGTTGGCCGTGTTTAGTAATCACATTTAGTGATTAGTGTTGATGATATATCAGTTTATCCATTGCGAGTTTTTAATCCGCCCAAATGAATGTTATTAACTTTGCCGGATTTTATTATCTCACTAGATCACTATAAACAGATTAATCATTAGCGAGTTGTAGTACAATCCAAAGATTGATATAACCTAGCCGGATTAATTTGTTATTATGTTATTTTAAGTATTCACTGATTTTTATAGTGATCTAATTATTTTTCTCTACATTCAGGCAACATGGTTAATGTTGATTACGTGTCTTCATCATTGAGTAGCATTCCGATGCTTAATGACACAAACTTTAAAATATGGAAAAATAAAATTATGGTTGTTCTGAGTTGCATGGATCTGGATTACGCATTTCGGTGTCCTCAATCACCTTCTCTTCAGCTGAAAGTTCTATTGATCAAAAACTTTTATACGAGAAGTGGGAAAGGTCAAATCGCGTAAGTCTAACGATCATGAGGAATGCAATTTCAGAATCATTTTTGAACACTATGTCTGAGGAACAAAGCGCTGCAATTTTTCTTGAAACCCTTGAACAACGTTTTCTTAAAAGCGATAAGGCGGAAATAAGTGTTGCTTTACGCAAACTTGTCACCACTAAATATAAGGGTGATTGAAATATAAGGGAGCATGTTATTAGTATGCAGCAGTGGGCAGGAAAACTAAGAGCGCTTAAGATTGAATTGCCCGAAGATTTCCTGGTTCACTTAGTGTTCTCGATTTCTCCTCATTTTGAACAATTTGAAGTGAGCTATAACTGTCAGAATGATAAATGGACACTTAATGAGCTTATTTCAAAGTTGGCCCAAGAGGAGGAAAGAATGAGAACACACAAGACTGAATATGTTCATTTTGCATCGACCTCAGGCACTAAAAAATGGAAAAAGAAAAATACTGTAAAACCTAATTTACAAAAGAAACATGGTGGCTCTTCTAAGGGGAAGGAAGTCGTAAAGACTGCTCATGCGACGAGACCGAAGGAAACTAAGTGTTACTTTTGTAATGCGGTAAATTCTCATATAAAATTCGACTGTCCTAAATATCTTGCATGGCGTGAGAAGAAAGGTCAGTTTTTATCTTATGTTTGTACCCATACGGTTTTAGTTTCTGCAAATAGATCTACTTGGTGGTTGGATTCTGTTGCAACCACTCATGTTAGTGTATCTATGCAGGGCTACCTAAACTTCCGTCGGCCAATTGAGGGTGAAAGATACCTCTATACGGGGGCTGGTGATCCGGTAGAAGTTGAAGGCATTGGGATATTTCGTTTGTTATTACGTACTGGTTTTTATTTGGATTTGAAAAACACTTTGGTTGTACCGTCTTTTAGACGGAACTTGATTTCCGTTTCTGTAATAGCCAGGAAAAAGGTATGATGGAACAAATCGTAGGGAATGTAGCAATAAAGTTTAAACAAGGGATAACGAGGGATACGGGAACGAAAGAACGTAAAAAGAAACGAAAAAAATGGAAAAGTAAAGTAAAAGATAGAGGAGGGGCCAAAATGAAAGAAAGGAGGGGTTAACGTGTGAATTAGAAAAGTTAGGATGTCTATAAATAGGGGTGGGGAGGTCCAAAAACGAGTTAATCATCATTAAGACACGAAAATCCGAAAATTGCCACGAAGAAGGAAAATTATCGCGGATTTCGTGTAGGCAAGTATTGTCGCGGATTTTGATGGAGTGATTATTGTCGCGGATTTTTCGAAGAGCATTATTGTCGCGGATTTGGATGATGAAGGGAATTATCGTGGATTTTTGGTGACGAGAAATTGTCGCGGAAAAGGAACAATAACAAATTGTCGCGAAAAACATCAAGGTTCAATATTATCGTGGATTTTGGTTTTAAGGTGAAATTGTCGCGGATTCGGATTCCAGCTTAGAATTATCGCGAATTTCGAGGAAGGAAGTAAATTATCGCGGAAATACTAAGTTTAAGTGTTTTCGTCGCGTCTCGACTTCGGATCGTGAGAGGAAAAGAACACGTAGGGTCTACGGTAATCACATAGTTAACAATAGGATAATAACATCGAAATTCGAGTAACTAAAACATGTTAAGAAATGCAGGAAAGCACGGAAAGACTATAGCAAGCGAAAGCAAACGGTAAGCGGAGTGAACACAATGTAGTAAGGGAAGGTTCAGACTTAGGAAATAAGATTGGGTTAATAAGGAAGAAAGGAAATGACACGAGTGAACGAGATAAATGTTAATAAGACTCGGGGTGAGGGAGGATGGACCGTCCGACCGAACCCGACATCGTGCCTAGTACACGATTTGCCAAAGGAAGGGCATGTCTGATGAAGGGAACGATAAGTTCCAAAGAGGAAAAGATACGTACGAAAATGGCAGAACGGATCCTGGTGGAGAAAGGGGTAGCGCCTAAGTACCCACCCGGGGAAGGGAAGTATATTGCCCGTCGAGTCATCCAACAGCTAACGGTTGGCTTGGGCGGGACATGCACCGAGCATGTTACTCTCGGCAACAGTAAAGTTAAAGTATGATGGGAATGATAAGGGTAAAAGAAGAAGGAAATAAGAAAACAGTTAAATGGAATGTTTCACGTGTGTGTGTACAGTGTAATTAAGAAATGAAAAGATAATGTGTAGTGTGTGTGAAGTTTCCTTTAATAGATTGTGACCGCTTTACAGATTTTGTAGGTGAAGCGAACGAGGTATGAGAGGGGCATGGGAAGGAGGTCGTCGGTTGTCCGGTGATAGAGTCCGGTCCTTTGGAGAACACTCTAAATTATGATGTCGAACTTTGATGTTTTCGAACTACGTTTTATGTTTACATTCGAATGTTTTCGTTTAATTTAGCAAGTTTTAACAAAACAGCTAGACCCAAATTAGGGTCGTTACAAATGGTATCAGAGCGTAACATCGTTACTAAACCGGTAACGGTGCGGTCCTACGTAGAAGAGTCTAGAAAAAAAAAAGTCTAGGAAACCCGTATGAGGACAACCGACCATAGGAGGGGATGGGTATAGAATGTAACGGATGACATGAGTAGACATAGACATAACAAAAGCTTAATGTAGGAATGGCTCCAAGGACGAGAGCGCATGGAAACCGAGAGGAGGATAGCAATGCATCAGAACAAGCACCGGCGACAGAGACTCCGGTTGCGGATTCATCGACGCCTCTCACGTTTAGCCAGGAAAGTCTCAGGGATCTGTTCCAAACCATGGCGAGCTCCCTAGTTAGTGCAATAAGACAGGGGCAGACGGAGAGGGGAAACCCCGTGCAAATGGAACCAATGCCAAGACCCGAAAAGGGTAGGATGTACTACAACGAGGCATTAAAGAAGGCTGGGATGAACAGCTTCACGGGGGATAAGATGGGGGATGCGGAGGCGTGGATTATTCACCTTGAGGAGAAGTTCGAGCTGATCGAAGCCCCAGAGGAGCTTAGGGCATGATTGGCCCCACTATGGTTCGACGACAGCACTGCCCTATGGTGGGGGAGCGTGTCGGCCTCACTACTGAAGGATGGACCCATCTCTTGGGAAAAGTTTAAGAATGCATTCTTGGATTACTACGTGCCGAAGGGACTTAAGAAAGATATGAGGGCCGAGTTCGACAGATTGACTCAACGAAACCGCCCCGTAATGGAGTACATGCATGAATTCATAGAACTAGGCAGGTACGCCCCCGAGATCATGGGGAGCGAACAGGAAAAGATGCACCGCTTTACAGAAGGGCTGAACGAGAAGGTGAAACTGACTATGTATGGCCGTGATGACAAAGAATTCTCGAGTTTGGTGGCGGCGGCAGTCCGAGTAGATGGAAGATTGCGGAGAATGGATAAGGAACGCACAAGAAGCTCTGCGAGGAACGAGGTTCAGGGACGGGTAGAATGGAAAGGAAAGGTCACTACGGAAAGTTTCGGATCGGCACAAGGACCCTCGATCAGACCGCCGTGCGCCAAATGCGGGAAGAATCACTTTGGAGAATGCCGAGCAGGAACCAACAGTTGTTTCAAGTGCGGCCAGGAAGGTCACTTTGCCAAAGACTGCCCGAAGAGGAGGAGGATCGAAACTGGGGTAACCGAAAACAGGGCAAGGGAGAGGATTACTGGAAATGCTCGAGTGTTTGATGTAAACAAGGAACAAGCCTCGGAGGCTGAAGACGTCGTGGTAGGTACACTACTTATTAACGGCTTTACAGCTTTCGTATTATTTGACTGTGGGGCGACACATTCATTTGTGTCGGAGAAGTTAGCGAAACGGTTTGGGATAATGAGAAGTAACGCTAAAATCAAAGTAAAAACACCGGGATCCGAAGCTATGGAGGCAAATAGAATCTATAAAGGATGCACTGTGGAAGTGGACACAGTGCGAACAGAGGCAGATTTGATTGAATTGGGGGATATGGGATTCGATGTCATACTAGGAATGGATTGGTTATCTAAATACGATGCGCAGGTGAGATGTCGAGAACGTACAATCACGTTCAGTACGCCGTGGGAAGGGAGAAAGGACTTGGTCGGAAAAACGATTATGAGTGAGGATGAGGAATATAGGAATCGATCGAACTGTTAGCGTTCGTCACGGCAGTGAAGGAAGGGACACCATTGAAGTCCGTTCCAGTGGTTTGTGAATACAGTGATGTATTTCCTGACGAACTACCGGGGCAACCACCTCAAAGAGAGGTGGAAATGGAGATAGAACTACTCCCTGGAACACAACCGATCTCCAAGGCTCCGTACCGAATGGCACCCAGAGAAATGCAGGAACTGAAACAGCAGATTGAGTCGCTACTGGAAAAAGGATTTCTTAGGCCAAGCAACTCCCCTTGGGGAGCACCAGTGTTATTTGTTAGAAAGAAAAGCGGCGAGTTGAGACTGTGTTACGACTATCGGGAGTTAAACAAGGTCACGATAAAGAACAAGTATCCGTTGCCTAGGATCGACGACTTGTATGATTAGTTACAAGGCGCGAAGGTGTTCTCAAAGCTAGACTTGAGGTCAGAGTATCATCAAGTCCGAGTAAGAGAAGGAGACATACCGAAGACAGCCATTCGAACGAGGTACGACCATTAGGAATGCACGGTACTACCGTTTGGATTGACTAATGCCCCATCAATTTTCATGGATTTGATGAATCGGGTATTTCGTCGGTACCTAGACAAGTTCGTGGTGGTGTTCATTGACGACATCCTAGTTTACTCTCGTAATCAGGAGGAACACGAGCAACATCTGAGATTAGTGTTGCAAACTCTCCGACAAGAGAAGTTGTATGCCAAATACAACAAGTGTGAATTCTGGATGGACAGCATAGCTTTTCTAGGCCACGTGATATCAGCAGGAGGGGTGACGGTAGACCCAACAAAGATAGAGACAGTGACGAATTGGCCCAGACCGACAAATGCTCGAGAAGTAAGGAGCTTCTTAGGATTGGCCGGGTATTATCGAAAGTTCATCGAAGGGTTCGCAAAGATTGCTAAACCGTTGACAAATCTGACCCGAAAGGAAACGAGGTATACGTGGGATGAGAAATGTGAAGAGAGTTTCGAATGTCTCAAAACGAAATTGACATCTGCACCAATACTAGTATTACCCACACCAGGACAGGACTTCACAGTATACAGCGACGCATCGAAGGAAGGACTCGGGTGTGTACTGATGCAGGGAGGGAAAGTTATAGCATATGCATCCCGTCAATTGAAGATACACGAGTTGAACTATCCGACACACGATTTAGAATTGGC
>RWGZ01000785.1:394842-407134 GCA_009725065.1 Utricularia reniformis | reverse complement strand
GGACCACAAGGACAGGGAAGCTGAGCCCCCGGTATATCGGACCATACGAGGTGGAACGAAGGATCGGAAACCTAGCATATCAGCTGAAGCTTCCAGAGGAAATGGGGGGGATACACAACGTGTTCCATGTATCCCAACTAAGGAGGAGGGTGACTAAAGGAATTCAAGAATGTGTGGGGGAACCCATAGAGATAACGCCGGACCTAACGTACGAGGAAGTCCCAGTAAAGATCCTAGGCAGGGAGGAAAGAAGACTCAGAAACAAACAAATTCCCATGGTGAAAGTACAATGGTCCAATCAAGGAGAGAGGGAAGCTACATGGGAAACGGAACGAGAGATTAGGCAGAGAGCGCCGGAGTTGATGGAGGATTGGTACGCACGAGTTTCGGGACGAAACTCAAAATGAGTGGGGAAGGATGTAATAGCCAGGAAAAAGGTATGATGTAGCAAATATAAGGGAGTGTAGCGGTAAAGTCTAGACAGGGTATAACGAGGGATACGGGAACGAAAGAACGTAAAAGGAAACGAAAAATAGAAAAGTAAAGAAAAAGATAAAGGAGAGGTCAAAAAGCAAAGGAATGAGGGGTTAAAGTGTGAATTAGAAAAGTTAGGATGTCTATAAATAGGGGTGAGGAGGCCCAAAAACGAGTTAATTATCATTAAGACATGAAAATTCGAAAATTGCCGCGAAGAAGGAAAATTATCGCGATAATTTGGTAGTGCAAAATTGTCGCGGATTTTTACGTGTGGAAAATTATTGCGGATTTTCGGCCTGGAAAGTATTGTCGAGGAAATAAGGATGAACACATTGTCGCGGAAATTTACGAAGTGTAAAATTGTCGCGGATTTCCAGTTATAGCATAAATTATTGCGGATTTGTGCAGAGCATGAAATTGTCGCGGATTTCATCCCCAGTGTAGAATTGTCGCGGATTTTGGTCCCAGTGTAGAATTGTCGCGGCTTTCAAGGCAGAAGTGAATTATCGCGGAAATACCAAGTTCGAGTGTTTTCGTTTCGGCTCAAAGTCGGATCGTGAGAGAAAAATTACACGTAGGGTCTACGGTAATCACGTAGTTAACAATAAGATAATAAAGTCGGAATTCGAATAACTAAGACATGTTACGAAATGCAGGGAAGCACGGAAAGATTATAACAAGCTAAAGCGAACGGTAAGCGGAGTGAACACAATATAGTCATGGAAGGTTCAGACTTGGGGATTGTGATTGGGTTAATAAAGAAGAAAGGAAATACACGAATGAACGAGATAAATGTTAATAAGAATCGGGGTGAGGAAGGATGGACTGTCCGACCGAACCCGGCATCGTGCCTAGTACACGATTCGCCAAAGGTAGGGCATGCCTGATGAAGGGAACGATAAGTTCCAAAGAGAAAAAGATACGTACGAAAATCCAGAACGGACCCGGGTGGAAAAAGGGGTAGCGCCTAAGTACCCACCCGGGGAAGGGAAGCATATGGCCCGTCGAGTCATCCAACAGCTAACGGTTGGCTTGGGCGGGACATGCACCGAGCATGTTACTCTCGGTAACAGTAAAGTTAAAGTATGATGGGAATGATAAGGGTAAAAAGAAGAGGGAAATAAGAAAACGGTTAAAAGGAATGATTCATGTGTGCGTGTTCGGTGTAATTAAGAAATGTAAAGATAATGTGTAGCGTGTGTGAAGTTTCCTTTAATAGATTGTGACCGCTTTACAGATTTTGTAGGTGACGCAGACGAGGTATGAGAGGGGCATGGGAAGGAGGTCGTCGGTTGTCCGGTGATAAAGTCCAGTCCTTTGGAGAATACTCTAAATTATGCTATCGAACTTTGATGTTTTCGAACTATGTTTTAAGTTTACATTCGAATGTTTCCGTTTTAGTTATCACGTTTTAACAAAACAGTTAGGTCCAAATTAGGGTCGTTACATACATACTCCGCTTTTGTTGTTGATTGTGCAACCAAGTTTTGTTTTCGAGACATCCATCAAGTAGGAATCCCTCCCAAACCAATAATGGCTAGAAGTACAATGAACTATTGTAGTGCTAGAAAAGTTGATGTTAGTGTATCCCTTTATTCCCACAAAGCTAGTTTTAGAATAAAGGATACCATGATTTTGAGTTCCTTTTGTTGGGAAAATGTCCCTTTGATCACCTGATTCAAAATCTTCGAATAGAAAAAACAGCAAATAGGTATTTTCTCATATTACTATCTTTGCTTGATAGAATAATTCTGTAACGTAATTGCACCAAGCTTTACGAGGAAACCAAAGTAAAACTAGGAGAAAAACCTCGAGATCGTTATACGATCCAATTCACTAACTTGTGTTTCTGGATTTTACAGATATAAAGATGCTGCAAATCCACAATTTACACTAGTGAAAGGCACCACACCAAATTCCAAAGTTAGCATTTCCATATCAGTATTCTTGGTCATCCTTCACTCTTGTCCGCCGGAGATCAACAGTTGTATCACCGTATGAAAAACATGCTTGATTCAGCGAGCACCAAGAATGCCACAAGTTTCCTTATTTGTAACTACCGAGGAAAAACTGCCATTTTTATTCATTTCCTTTTTTAGCCCTTCTTCTCTTAAGTGTGATTACGATTCTGTAATTTGGGTTCAGCACTTCCTTTCCACTAGATATGGGCCAGTGCTTGCAGCACATTCCCATTTGTCTCATCAGTGGCCCAGACTGTAGAAAATAGGTCAAAAACATAAAACATATGTTAGCATCTTAGTTTGTTTATCAAATCATACAATCTCCCCTCCAACCTACATGTCGATGATGGAAGTCCCTTAAGCTTTGTCACTGTTTGCTCGAAGTAGCCCGGGTTCCTCCGAACAGAAAAGCAGCTTGTTTCCAAGTATGATTTTTGTTAACATATCTGCAAGGTTTTGAGTCGTATGAACTTTTTCAAGTTTAAACTCCTTTAGACTTAGGGCTTCTCTAATCCAGTAAGCTCGTAGGTTTATATGCTTGGTCCTACTATGAAAGGTAGAGTTTTTGCTTAGTTCAATTGCGCATTGGTTGTCACAAAGTAACTCCGATCATGCACAATCCATGCCTATTTCTTTAGTTATTCTGGTTATCCAAATAAGGTCCTTTGCCGACTCTGTTAGTGCTATGTATTCAGCCTCTGTAGATGACAAGGCAACAATCCTTTGTAGTCTAGATTGCCAAGAGACAGCTGCTTGAGCCATAAAAATCACAAATCCGGGAGTTGACCTCCTTGTATCTGGATCTCTTGCTAAGTTTGAGTCGGAATACGCCCTTACTTATAGTTTCCCTGGGCTTCCCCTAAAATTCAAGGCAAAGGTTTTTGTTTCAGCCAGATACCTCATTAGCCACTTAACTCCTTCCTAGTGTTGTCGGCATGGATTATTCATAAACCTGCTAAGAACTATGATAGGATATGCTATGTCCGGTCTTGTAGATACTATTAGATACATTATAGATCCAACAACCGAGGCATAATGAACTCCTTCTATGTCTTGTATTTCAGCATCTGTTGTAGAGATTGCCTTTGGATAGTGTTACCTTATTAGACATAGGTGTAGAGACAATCCTCCATCCTACCATATTAAACTTTTTCATAATTCTCTCAATGTAACTACTTTGGAAGAGTGTAAGTAGTCTGATTTCTTTTTTTCTAGTAATAGTCATTCATATGATTCTCTTAGCCAAACCAAGATTTTTCATCTCAAAGGTGGCTGCAAGGTTTTCCTATAGGTTCCTTATTGAGTCCTTTATTGTTCCTGCAATGAAGAGATCATCTACATATAATAACAAAATTAGAAAGTTACTTTGTTCTTCATCTTTATAATATGCACAATGATTACTTTCAGTTCTTCTGAATTTTTCTTGAAGCATGAAAGCATCAAATCTCTTATTCCACATCCTAGGAGCTTGCTTTAAACCGTATAAACTCCTATTCAATTTATACATAAGGTCAAATGTCTCATTTTCCTCAAATCCAATCGGTTGCTTCATGTATATATCCTCCTCCAAATATCCATTTACAAAAGTAGTCTTGAGGTCCATTTGCTCCAGTTCCATATCAAAATGAGCCACAATAGTTAGCAGAATCCTTATTGTAGCGAATTTGACAACTAGAACAAAGATTTTATCAAAGTCTACCCCCTTTTATTGTCTAAAACCCTTTACTACTAGTCTAGCTTTGTATCTAAGTGTGTTGTCCACTTCTTGTTTGAGTTTGAATACTCATTTATTTTCCAAAGCTCTTTTTCCAACAGGGAGTTTCACTAGTTCATAGGTTCTATTTTTCTTCAAAGACTCTAGCTCTTCTTTCATAGCTTGTATTCATTTACCATTTTCAGTAGAGTTCACTACTTCATAATATGTCTCTAATTCTCCCACCTCCGTTACTGGTACATAATCAGATGGGATACCTTGTTGAAGGCTTCCTTGCTCTTGTTTTTATAGGTTATGAACTCGGGAATTCTCTCATGCTAGTCTATGATATTTATTATGTTTCTCTTTCAGGTGATTCATAGGATGGGCAAGGAGATTCTGTAAATTGCTTATATAAGCTGTTGCTTGCTTCTGGTGATGCACTTCTGCTTTTCTCTGAAGATTTCTCAAGTTCAGGTATTACAATTTCTCTAGAGACTTTTATTTCAGAATTCTCCTTTCCTTCATATATCATATCTAGGATAGTTTGATTTTCCAGAAACACAACATCCCTAGATCTTAGAATTTTTTCAGTTTTAGGATCCCAGAATTTATAACCAAAGTGTTGATCTCCATATCCCATGAAAATATATTCTTCAGCATGATTGTCTAGTTTCATTCGATTTTCCTTTGAAATGTGCACCAAGCTCATGCATCCAAACATTTTAAAATGTTTAAAAGTAGGGTTTTTATATGTTCACATGCCTTCGGGTGTCTTTAACTTTATACTAGTTGCAGGAGATTTATTTATCAAATAGCATGCAACTCCTAGTGCTTTTGCCTAGAATTCTTTAGATAAATTTGATGTCTTGAGCAAACATCTCACTTTATTTAAAAGAGTTCTGTTAAATCTTTCAGCCGTTCCAATATATTGAGATGTCTCGGGGACTGTTTGCTCATTCCTTATACCTAGAGACCTGCAGCAAAAAATTAAAATCATTAGAAGTGTATTCTCCTCCGTTATCTGTCATTAATGTTTTAAGTTTTCTTCTTTTTTCCCTATCCACTGCCACTGTCCACTCCTTAAACTTTGAGGGAGCTTGATTTTTAGTTTGAATAGGATATGTCAAAAGCTTTCTGGTTGCATCATCTATAAAGGAAATAAAATATTTATTTCCTTCTCTAGATACCAAATCTAAGAAGCACACATATGAGAATACTAGATTCAGTGCTTCTTGCTTTTTTCTGATCACTGTTTTAAACGGCAGCTTTTCTTGTTTCCCAAGGATGCATTCCTCACAAACATAATCAAATTTTACTTTATTTATTTCAATCAACACTTCCTCACATAATTTTGTAAGTCAAACTTGAGAGATATGTCTCATTCTCTTATGCCATAGCTCACAGAGATTCTGTTTTACTGTAACATTAATATGAACAACTATTGGTGTCAATTTTATCTTGTAGAGAGTGTCAAATAGTTCTCCTTCAGCTATAGTTAGATTGTTTAATAGCAATTTCCAGCAACGGTTGTAGGCAACTCTAGCGTATCCTTCTTTATCCAGAACAGAGGTGGATAAAATGTTTAGTCTTAATTCAAGTATATGTCTTACATCCCTCAAAACCAGCCTATACCCCTTTTCAGTTAGTACTTCAACTATTCCAATGTATCTCACATGCGCACAACTCTGATTCCCCATTATCACTATTCCGAGGTCTCCCTCTGAATATGAGATGAAGCATTCTATTTATGGTGTTGCATGATAGGAAGCACCTGAATCTATTACCCAAACCATATGTTCTTGCTGTGAGTTCTTGTATGCTTCTTGTGTGGAGTCTAGGACAAGGATTTCTTCATGGTTGGTGGTTAAAACCATATACTATACTTCTAAAGATCTTGAAGTGATTTACCAAGGGCCTTCTTTCTTTCCAATCCTCATATGGAGTCATGTTTTTTGGAGTATGAGTTGCAATTCGATCATAAAGACAATTGGCTGTGGAAACCCATGTTTTCATACAAGCCTGTATGGGAAAAAATCGGGCGTCACCGGTACTTTTTGACCGGTACCACCTCGTACCAGGTTTTCGGGTCGGAACCCAGAAAATTTAAAAAAAAATTCTTTTTTTAAATTTTATTTTTAAATAAAAATATATAAACCAGTATATCGCCGGTATGACGCCTGGACCGAAACGGTATGCCGGCCGGTATGAAAACATTGGTCGAAACTGCTTCTGCCCAGAATTTTTTGGTAAGTTTTACTAAAAAAGAACACACCTTGCCATCCCAACCAATGAGCGATTTTTTCTCTATAAATAGAGGCCTCATGAAGAAAATTGTAATCAATCAATCAATAATATTCTTCTTGTGATTGTGAGTTCACGACCGAGGTTTATCGGTCACGTGGTTTTTCCCAGTTTTGGGTTTCCACGCTAAACCTTGTGTCTTTTACCTTTATTCGTTTACATTCGGTTCTCATTGCATTAATTCGATCCAACCCCGAATAACGGGAATTATTTTCTTCTCCACGAAGAGGGAATTTTCCCAACAATTGGTGGTGGCTGTGGGGTGTCCCGTGGAGTAGGTTGTGACGGATCGTGGCCATGGGGGAATACCGAGTTATCTCGAAGATGTTTGATGGCGACGACTATCGGTATTGGAAGATGCAGATTGAAGGAACTCTTCGAAGGCATGATCTCGGAGCGGCTATGAAGAAGGATAAACCGAAAGAGATGGAGGATGCCGAGTGGTCGAGAATCGACGAAAAGGCTCTCGGGTTCGTAGTGGAAACTTTAACGAGAAACATTGCCTTTAACATTTCCAATAAAACCACTACGTACGTGATGACGAAGGAGATTGAGAATATATACGCAAAGCCGACATCAACAAATTTAGTGCACCTTGCAAAGAAATTGTACACCTTAAAGATGGCCGAAGGTGGTTAAGTTTCCAAACACTTGAACAAGTTCAATAATCTTTTCGGACAACTTGCATCGATGGAGGACGAAATAAAGGATGATCAACTAGTAGTTCTTTTACTTGGAACTTTACCGGACAATTGGGGGACCACGGTCGACGTGATCAGTAATCAACCGGGTAAGTTAAAGTTTATAGACGTGCGAGATCGATTGATTAGTGAGGAAGTGCGGAGATCTAGTCGGGAATGCAGTGACCTTGCTGCTTTGGTAATAGAGTCGGGTCGGTATAATAACCGATGGAGCAAGGGAGGACGTGATGGCGATGACGATCGGGATGATCGGTCAAAGGAAAAGACTTGAGTGAAGTCTAAGTCACGTGGCGAACCGGAGTGTTGGAATTATGGAAAGGGGGGGCACTTGAAGCGAGAGTGCAAGGAGAAAAGAAGAGATGTATCGGCGTCGGTTGCCGAGAAGGACGATGTACTAGTTGTGTGCATTGAGAGTCCGATAGAGTCATGGTATTTGACTCGGGAGTATCATTTCACATTTCATCCGATAAAAGTATATTCGTTAATTTTGCGGGCAGAAATCATGGAAAAGTCTACTTGGTGGACGAGAAAGCGATGAAAATTACAGGTCGGGGAGACATACCGATCACTTCTAACGGTCACAGTTGGTTGTTAGAGGACGTAATATATATTCCCGGTCTTAAGAAGAATTTGATTTCGATTGGCCAGCTTGACGCAAAGGGGTATCGAACAACTTTTGGAGGTGAATGTTGCAAAGTGTCGAAGGGATCGATGATTGTGGCTAGGGGAGTTAAGTCTCGAAGTGTGAGTGTGGGGGTCGTCACCATGGTAGACCGACCAGGTATCACAAAACGCAAGACTAAATGAGGACACGTTCGAAATCGACACAAGGGTGAAGATGCTGTGAAACCAACATTGTCGAGTGGGAGTGGAATACCGGTTAAGGTGGATCGGTCGGAGAGGCCTTCGGAAAAATCAATCGATGAGGAGATCTGTGATAGCAAGGTTGATCGGTCGGAAACGGATCTGGGTATGGTCGATCAGATAGCAGATCAGAATACATGAGAACCATTAGCTTATGCGGTTAGGCAATGGAGGGTGAGGAAAGATTCTGAGGAGTGGGAGTTTGCCCTGAAGGACGAGGTAGTGTCCTTGGAGGCCAAGACTTAGGTTTTAGGGAAGTTGACAGGTTTTGTCATTTCGGTTAAGTTAGGGGTGAAGCATGCCCTAACTTGGTTCATCATGTGATTTAGTGAACAGGGATTTTCTAGGATGGGCACTAACCTCGAAAGTCGGAGGCGACAGTTGTTCAACTCTCAAAGGGCATCATGTCAATGCATAAGTGTCGGGTAGACTATCTATGAAGAATGAAGAATCACCGAACTCTAAGTGGGAGATTGTTAGAAATTGAGGTCGGGTGATAGTCGAAGGATTCGATGGTGAAAGACCGACCGGGGGAAACCTAACATGAAGCGGTGATGTTGATTGACTTGATTGGTCTCGTTGACTGATCAAGGATACCGATCGGACGATTGTGATGAGTCTATTTGATAGCGGTCGGATTAGACTTGGATTGGGATTCAAAAGTATCGAGGGGAAATATCTTTTCTGAATTGACGCATGAAATATATGGAAGAATATATTGAGATATATCTTATTGGTTGCATATATGGAAGAAGATATTGAGATATATCTTGTTGGTTATATATATGAAAGAATATATGAAAATATATTCTATTGGCGATATATATAGAAGAAGATATGAAAATAGATTATGGTGATATATATGGAAGAATATATATATATGGTTAAATATATATATATGGAAGATGTGATCAATGATATGGAAAAAGAATATTACAGAATATTCGATAGAATATTTCCTAGATTAGATCATAGTTTAGACTCTATAAATAGAGGCATCATAAAGATAATTGTAATCAATCAATTCTATTTTTCTTGTGATAGTCAGTTCACGGCCAAGGTTTATCGGTCACGTGGTTTTTCCCAGTTTTGGGTTTCCACGCTAAATATTGTGTCTTTTACCTTTATTCGTTTACATTCGATTCTCATCGTATTAATTCGATCCGACCCCGGATAATGAGAATTCTTTTCTTCTCCAGGAAGAGGGAATTTTCCAACAACATATTTCAAGCTTAACCTTCTTCTGAAATTCTACAAATAGCTCGAATGCTTGTGATTTAATTCTAAAAAACAAAAGATGACAGTACCTTGTAGAATCGTCTATAAAGGTCATAAAATATTTGCTGGTTGCTAGTGATTCTTCTGAAAAAAGTCGCACAGATCTGAATGTACAAGATCAAGCTTGTGTTTCTGATCTGAATTCTGTTTTTTTGGAAAGTGTTGCTGAGTTAATTTTCCTTGGTGGCAAATATGACAATTTCCTCCAATTCCACTTTTGATATGGGCATTCTCGCTTTATAGCGCCGTTGCCGCCGTTTAAATCCTTTACCATCCAAAATCTGCTCATTTCCATTATGTAATGAATGTTGACGTGTTCTAAAACCTTATGCCAATTGTTGTGAATCTTGTCTTTTTCAAAAGATTTTGCCACTTTCCTTTGTTGAATATGTGAGATCAATTGTCATTCAAGTGTGAATGTTCCATTTATACCTTCAACTTTGACTAAGGCATTGTCTCATTTATATAAAATCTCACATATTGACTTAGAAGATATGACGGATTATCCCTTCTTAGGGAATTGATTAATAATAGTTTCATGTATAGTAAAGGTATCTATAACACATCTGATATTGTCCGATGTTATTTATGTGATTATGATACCCTTGGGGTTCGTCTGACGTGGCTAAAATGATATTTTGAGTTTTCTATTATATTTATTAAATAATGTGATTTTGGGGGTAATATCGAAATTTGGTCATATCGAGCCCACGTATAAGGATTTTGATGACGTTTTGACTTTTGAGTAGTTTTAGATGATTTCGGTTGGGAATGATGCTAGGAATATTTTTATAATTTGGCACTCGGAAAGCTCATTGGTGAGTTTATGCGATATTTTTTAGCTATCTTCTAGGTATTTGGAGAAGAGGAACTTGTCCAGGGTATTTTCTAGGCATTACGTGTGATAAATGTTCGACTGAGATACATTTTGGAAAACCAGAGACATTACGATTCATATCTCGGTGAAATTTGGTGTTTCAGAGCAACTCGGGCCAAATTGGCCAATTTGACTAAGACTATGCTTTTGGACCCTAAGTTGATCTATTGGACCAAGTTTTTCTATAAATATAAGATTTTAGGTCCTAGAAAAGGGTTCAGACTCTTGACACACTTCCAAATACAAGGTTTTCGCTCGAACTTACCCCGGGATTCGCTACTTTATGCCAAGTCACGACTTTTTGGCTTTCTAGTCACGAGAACTTGCCTTCCACCCCATGACTCGCTACATTTTGCTCTAAAAGTCGCGAGTTGTGTCGTCTCGCGAGTTTTCGCCTTGTTTTGTTGGTTACGGAGTTTCATATCTTATTTCACAACGGCTGAGTCGCGACTTTTTGTGTGACTAGCGAGATTTTGATCCCCAAGTTGCGAGTTTTCGTAGTCTCGGCCGTAGTCGCGAGTTTTTGCTCCCTGAGTCGTGAGATTTCGTCATTTGGCCCCGACTCGCGAAATTTTGTTACATGGTCACCCTGATCCGTGACTTTTTGCATCTTGAATCTCGCGACTTTTCGCTCACTCGTGAGAAGTCGGCCCTCATCAGCAAGATTGTGGCAAGTCGCGGAAAATCGCTCCCCAAGTCGTGACTGCATATCATCTCTGGCGCGATAGAGTGGATTTTGTCATTTTTTATACCGTTTTCATTCAGATTGTCGATATCTCTTGTTTGTACTTGTACCATTGGATTATCATAATGAAAACTAAGGTAGAGCTTTGCTCTCTCGAGGACGTAAGCTCATACATTGTGGGCGCAAGCTCGTACATTACTCGTGTCTCAACAATAATTGAACTCAAGATAAAAAAAGAAATTGACTGATCAAAAATAAATACGATAAAACATTTTTTGATGAGATCAACATTATTTATCTCACTGTTCCCAAAAGACATCTCAACTTGTATACATCATTTCTCTTCTCTATCTAAGAATGATCCATCTCCCAACAAAACTTTGCATTTTACTTGTAATTCAATACCTCAAAGAATTATTTCCAATAGACAGTATGTTGAGTGCAACATGAGTCAAGAACCCAAAAATTTCATCATTGAGTTGCTTATTTGTAGTGGCTACAAAAATTTTTCAACTTTTTCTTCTTGATGAATAACATCAGCCATAGTAGCTTCTTGTTTCTTTTTAGGGCATATTATCTCGATATGACCAAGAAGTTTATAGAAACGAAAGTGAATATCTAGCCTTTTCCAACAAAACTTCTCCAAATGTGATGTTCTTTTGTAATGAAGTCAAGGTGGATAGCTTGGCTTGCTTGAGTTTCTCAATTTACAGTCTTTTCCATTTTAGTAATGAACTTGCCCATCATTGTGTGTATTTCTCACTCACTAGCGCTTTATCTTCTAACGATTCTTCTCAGAAAAATTTCTATTCTACTAAAGAAACTTGAAATTTTAGCAACTGTGATGTCTTTTGCTTCTTTCGTCTCTTAAGTAGAGATTTTGCTTTCAAACTTTGCAGTGATCGTTCGCATGATTTTTTCACAACCTTTAGTTTCAAATTTTTATCCTCCAAGAAGACGTAATCTATGGACTCTATTTGAAACTATATCGATATATTCTTTGACCTTCTCATTGTTTCGCATACAAAGAATCAAAGTCTTGTTCCAAGTTATTGATTGTCACTTCTTTAATTTTTTCATCACCTTCAAACTCATCTTTTAATATAGTCCATATTTTCTTGACACTTGTACATGCAAGGATCACTGTCATTATACTTCTGTCTAATGAAGCATTCATCAACTTTGATCTCGTCTAAAAATATTTTGGGTGTTTATTTTTAGATCAGTCAATTAATAATTTACTCGAAATTAAATTGTTGTGGGGACACGAGCGACATACGAGGTTGGGCCCACAATGTGTGGGCTTACGTCCTCGGGAGAGCGAAGCTCTACCTTGGTTTTCACTATAATAATCAAGCGATACAAATACAATTAGATGATAACGGTAACACGGGCGAAAACGGCTCGAAAAACGATCGAAAACGCTCAGTCGGGCTCGAAAAACTGGCAGTC